>JAUZND010003880.1:0-10591 GCA_034780555.1 Coelogynopora nodosa
GAAATATAACGTATCAGTGATTTGCATAAAACATTTTACTCTCCATATTTCATGTTTTTCACATTTTCATGTCTTTTCCACGTTTTCATGTCTTTTCCACGCTTTCATGTCTTTTCCACGCTTTCATGTCTTTTCCACGCTTTCATGTCTTTTCCACGTTTTTATGTTTCGAACTAAAAAACATAGTTGAATCTTTTAAAACCTTCCAAATTTGAAATACTTATAAAAATCAGTCAAGTGTCATAATTCCTAAAACTTTAATAATGACTAAACTTTTTTTCATATAATGAATCTGTCATGAATACTAAACTGGTAACACTAATTCATTACTTCAATATTTATTTTATACTTCATTTATTTGTTTAATCAAATAGCTTATTTATACCGGCAGAATTAATAACCTATTCCGTTACGCACGGGATTTTTAAACAAATCGCTAAATATGTAATATATTAGGTTAGCTGTTAAGTTTATATTCTGTAATTAATATTGTAGTATCAATGGTCATAATAACCAACTATATGATAATAGAAAACTAAAATAATAATCAACTTATTGGCAATTGCAGATCATTGCATATCATTTGATGTGCACCTGTATAAAGGGGGTTCGGGCCTACCATAGCTACGTTGGCGACCTCTAATATGTCTTTCGTGTCAAAGTGTTCCTAGATACATTTTTTATATAGTAGATAATATATTTTTCAATAATTTTTTAATGATTTTATTATTAGAAAGTTGAGAAAACATATGGCTTTTTCTTAAATCTGTTTCTAATATGTGTTCCTCACATCTGTTCCATAAACCAGTTCCTTACGTCTGTTCCTTAAATCTGTTCCTCGTATATGTTTTTTGTATTTGTTCTATATACATGTTCCGTACTTCTGTTCCTCACATCTGTTCCGTACATCTGAGTTAAAGAGACAACATCTCAAAATATATATGTGACATCTTATATATTTTTAGCTTTTGTCTAATTTATTCTCAAATTATTCTCATCAAATTTTTTATCAAATATTTTGCCTTGTTTCATTTGTTTTAGTTTACTTCTATAGTCGCTCATTCCAATATTTAGCTATTACTAGTTTCACTTACGTACGACTTATTACAAATTTTAAAATTTTAATTTAATTTATCTGTTACATTTATAATGAGTCGTACATATGAAAAACAATTAATATGTTACATATTAGAAGTCATGTAAAAAATTATAAAAGACAATAAGTGAATATTACAGACTTCTATGTCTAATGATATATATATGAGTTATATATACAATATTTAAAATAACGAGAATATATTAAATTAAGTGATTAATCAGTAGTTCAAGTAAATCCGAAAGAGGAAAACAATTCACATGACTTAAAATATCAGTATCACGAATTATGATATTTCCCATTCATTCTTTGCAAATCAACAAGTCGGTACTCATTAGAAATAATATTACAGTATATTATTTTGTCACATCATTCGTCATCGAATTTTTTCATATCATCTGTAACATCATCTGTCACATCATCTTGTCACATTATCTGTCACATCATATTGTCACATCGTCTGTCACATCATTTTGTCATCTCATATTGTCACATCGTCTGTCCCATCATTTTGTCATATCATCTTGTCACATCGTCTGTCACATCATTTTGTCATATCATATTGTCACATTATCTTGTCACATCATTTTGTCACATCATTTTGTCATATCATATTGTCACATCGTCTGTCACATCATTTTGTCATATCATAGGGTCACATCGTCTGTCACATAATTTTGTCATATCATTTTTTCACATCGTCTGTCACATCATATTGTCACATCGTCTGTCACATCATTTTGTCATATCATCTTGTCACATTATCTGTCACATCATCTTGTCACATCATCTTGTCACATTATCTTGTCACATCATCTTGTCACATCATTTTGTCATATCATATTGTCCCATCGTCTGTCACATCATTTTGTCACAGTATCTTGTCGGATTATCTTGTCACATCATCGTGTCACATCGTCTGTCACATCATTTTGTCATATCATATTGTCACATCGTCTGTCATATCATCTGTCACATCATCTGTCACATCATATTGTCACATCGTCTGTCACATCATTTTGTCACATCATCGTATCACATCATCTGTCATATCATATTGTCACATCATCTGTCACATCATCTGTCACATCATATTGTCACATCATCTGTCATATAATCTGTCACATCATCTGTCACATCATGTTGTCACATCATCCTGTCACTTGATATTGTCACATCAAAAATTCAAATTAAGCAGGAATTTCTGAATCAGCTGGACAAATTATTTAAAGACGTTAGTTTACTTTTAAAATATTTGTCTTAGAAACTTTATTTGAGCGTATTATAAAATTAGGTTTACCATTATAATACTTTATTATGCTTTACAAATATTTTCAATATAAAAACTATTTTGCATGCAAATTTTGAAAGTTAAAAATATAAAATATCTTACTTTTTTATTTGATGTAAAAGAGCATGTGATTTAATTAACTGATTATTCATGCTTCAACATTGACCCTTTTACCAACGCTACAATCTTCTTGTAAGATGCAATGAGTGCTCTTTACTTTAATTTTCATACATTGTGTAGTCACTCTATTTACACATGTACAGTGCGACATTTTTGTTAACGTTATTTTCCTCTTTAATTTAATTCAAAAGTATTTATTAATATGAAGAACCATAATTTAGTTGTTAAGTCGCTCGGTCTATTTAAAATATTATTTAAACAAATATTGCCAACTTTTATGTGTCATTTATAATGTCTGTAACATATTTATAATTTAATTATGATCACATACATTCAGTTGTTAAAATAACATACTATTACCGATTTTTTTATTGACTTGAAAATCTACAATGACATTTTGATACAAATTCACGATGGCCCATATAACGAAAAGTGCAACACCAACTACGGTTAGATCGCTGTCAATCGAAAGTTACTCTGATTTAATATTAAAATATGTTTTTCATCTTTTTATTATTTTCAATTAATTTTGAAATCCTTTCACAGGAACAATATGCATAAAAATAGAATATTACAATATCATATCGCGTGTTAATTATGGTTAAAACTTATAATTATTTTATAATTAGTTTTCAATTCTTTGCGAAAACAAAATAAGTATTTTTTAATAAAAAATTCTCTATTATTATATAATAAAATAAATAAATAGTCAATCAACAATATTTCTCGCTCAGTCAGAGTGTCACTATATCTCTTTTATCTGTAACATTTAAGGAAACTTAGTAGAGTCAAAACAAATATTTGTTTATAACTATTATTTCAGTTATTTCAATCCATCACTATTTAACAATACAATTGAGAACACAGAAGGGAATAAAGGAGACGTCGTATCAGAAATGCGAGAGCTGTTCAACCAGCTAGTTCAACTATTTTTTAAATGAATATAGATTCTTCAAAAAAAAATTGATAAATCACGAAAGGAATTTCCAGATGTTTAGTAGATCTTATCAACATCTTACAATGATGACCAAGATTTTTTTAATATATGTTACTTACTAATAAAGTAGAGATTTTCTCCCATTTAATCAAGTATTCCATGACTTTTTATACGTTCCTGGGAAATAAAGATATATCAAGATATTTGCAAGATATTCAAGATTAATTTAAGATAATATAATAAATTCTGGATTAACATAGAATTTTCTGGAAAATGATTGATATTCCCAGATATTATTGAACAATTCATTTTGTTAAAATAATTAATAAAGAAATGTATACTACTGATGTTCGTTTCACAAGGTTCTTGCGTTCTATGCACGTAAAACATTATAAACGTTAATGAACAAACAAATCAAATCTGAGTTACATTGTCGATTTACCACCATATTCCCCGATAAATGTAATGTTTATTTTCATTTGTTCAACATTTTAGTATTCACTTTATTCTTAGCAATTCTATCGGATTTGTTTTACTTAATGTTTTAAATTCAAATAATATATTATTATATATTAAAACAGAGTTAAAATACTGTCAAAAAACCAACAAACAAAGTTTCTAATATAACATGTAATTTAGTTAAAAATAAAAAGTTTATCTAAAATTAGGAAATATAACGTATCAGTGATTTGCATAAAACATTTTACTCTCCATATTTCATGTTTTTCACATTTTCATGTCTTTTACACGTTTTCATGTCTTTTCCACGCTTTCATGTCTTTTCCACGCTTTCATGTCTTTTCCACGCTTTTATGTCTTTTCCACGCTTTCATGTCTTTTCCACGCTTTCATGTCTTTTCCACGTTTTTATGTTTTTTCCACGTTTTTCACCTACAGAACCGATAAATCCTAGATGACTTTTTACAAAACTGATTTTACATAAAAATAAAATATACTGATAAACTCTAAATAATTTCATTTCATTTCAATTCAATTTGATGTATTATCATTATGGTGATAAAAATATTTTCTAAAAAAGTTGCTAAATGTATCTAAACGTGGATATAGAGGGTAAAGGGGTTTGGAATGTTCGATAGTAAATTTAGTATCAGATTTTTTATATTCTGACATACTTCAAATAGTATCCTCAATTTTAATTATCATTTATAATTTAACCATTATTACTATACTAAGTTACCTGTTAACGTTGACTGAAATAGCATGAAATACCATAAAATACTAAGAAATAGCATGAATAATGCATGAAATGACTTGAACTCTGCATTAAATAGTATGAAACAGAATATAATAGTATGAAACAGCATATGATAGTATTAAACAGCATGTGATAGTATGAAACAGCATGTAATAGTATGAAACAGCATGTGATAGTATGACGTATCCATGAAACAGCATGTGATAGTATGACGTATCCATGAAACAGCATGTAATAGTATGACGTATCCATGAAACAGCATGTGATAGTATGAAACAGCATGTAATAGTATGACGTATCCATGAAACAGCATGTAATAGTATGACATATCCATGAAACAGCATGTAATAGTATGAAACGGCATGTGATAGTATGAAACAGCATGTAATAGTATGAAACGGCATGTGATAGTATGAAACAGCATGTGATAGTATGACGTATCCATGAAACAGCATGTAATAGTATGACGTATCCATGAAACAGCATATAATAGTTTGAAACAGCATGTGATAGTATGACGTATCCATGAAACAGCATGACATAGTATGACGTATCCATGAAACAGCATGACATAGTATGAAGTATCCATGAAACAGCATGACATAGTATGAAGTATCCATGAAACAGCATGACATAGTATGAAACAGACTGAAAATGAAAAAGTATAGAATTTCGTGTTAGAAAGTTGATATGCGTCTTGACTTCTTTGATTCTTTAAAATCTAGAAAATTGTGAAAATGTTAAATGATGAGCAGTAAATTTAAAACTGTTGCTGTATATAAAACAACACATACCATTATCATTCAATATCATTGAAGACACATTGTAAGCTCAATAATGTTATCATTTACAATTTTCTATTTCATTCAGTTTTCGGGCAAAAATATGAAAGTTGAAAATGCTTGCTCTATTGCATAATATGCAAAAATATGAGTCTTTAAAAATTTAGTCATGGACTTTATTGTTGGTTCAAATAACTACATTAAATTCTGCAAAAAATAATAATGAGCTATATATAATTCCAAACACGATTAGTGAACTATAAAGATGATTAAGTTTTTATAGCTTCCGGAGAAAGAGTTAAGAAGTTACTTGTTTGAACTAATTTCTAATTATGAAAAACGTCATTTAATATTTTTAGCCATTTAAGAACGTGAGATGGGCAAAAACACACTTTTCTGCTGTCGCAATACATCGCCAAAAGAAACAGGAATATAATATATAAGCAGGCAAAATGCAGAAATACAGAAGCAAGATATAATAGAGCAAGAAAACATATCAACCGTCTGTCATGTCCGTCCGTTATATATATATAAATAAAGAGATACCTAATAAAAAATACCAACAAATATTAATTAGATCAAAAACGAATTTTGCATTTGAGATATATATATATATATGTTTTTAATAGAATGTAGGTAAATGTATTTCACTTCAAGAAATTGTTGTCTACTATATTTTGTAATTTCTAAAAATACAGGGATTAATAAATCTTGCAATTATATTTCGTATAATCTTAAATTATAAATTTTGTAAAATGAGCAAAATATTCTTAATAAATAGTTTTTTAAAGCACTTTCATGTTATGCCCTTCACCTGCTACAAATGCAGATGCTACATTGAAGCATATCTTTATTAAAATTCAGCGTATATAAGATTATAAAAAGAACTATATATATATATACGTGTCATAGAATAAATATGGATATATTCTATCTGTTTCTTAAACAAATATGATATCATAAAAAAATGACAAATAAATCGGCCTTACTTCATTGAATTGCAAATTTTTAAATTACATTTTTAATCTGTTTAAATCAGTACAGAAATACATATCGCACGATTTTCTTTGACACATGTCGACAAAGTGAAAAATAATATTATTCCATCAATCGATGATTTCAGTTGAAAATCGACCGAGAAGGTTTATTAAATGATTTCTATGTATATGTATATGACGATACTATATTATAATCCCGGAATGTGTTTACAAAAGCTTCACAAATTGGGCATTTAGTGTCACACACATGTCTCGAAAGAGAGAGAGAGAGAGATTGTGAGATAGATGGGAGAGAGAGTTAGAAACATAACGCATTGCATTGAAGAGGAGTGGAGTGGAGGGGAATATAAGCCATCAAATATAAATTAGAATCATATCGAAGAAAACTTTACAACTCTAAATTAGCTTGAAGGTCTTTTATTTGATAGATAAAGTTCGCCCCACATGTGCGACCATGAACATGTGTTTGTCATTTGAAGAGGGTATACTGACTGCCATTTCGGTTCAGACTAATTTCGTCGTTTACCTTATTATTTTTAATATCATATGAAATAATTTTTATCTTTAAAACTTTATTATTCGTATTTATTGTAATACATATATGTGTCTTGGTTAATAAGGCTTGGTCAGTTACAGATTAGTACAATATATTCATTAAAATACAACATTTAATTAATTTAATAACGTATACAATTAAAATAATTACAACAATATTTCAAGTATCAATAAAATATATAAATTATGAAATATTGTAAGCATTGATAGTAAATTATTGATTAATAAATATTATATTTTTGGTTGAGAGCGAATTTTATCTATCAGAAGAAGGAGAAAAAATTGAAGAAAAATTATTTTATCTAGGGAAATGTGGGTTACAATTTGATAATGTCGATCGGTTACAGTTGATAATATCGATCGGTTACAATTTGATAATGTTGATGGGTTACAGTTGATAATATCGATCGGTTTCAGTTGATAATATCGATCGGTTTCAGTTGATAATATCGAGCGGTTTCAGTTGATAATATCGATCGGTTTCAGTTGATAATATCGATCGGTTTCAGTTGATAATATCGATCGGTTACAGTTGATAATATCGATCGGTTTCAGTTGATAATATCGATCGGTTTCAGTTGATAAAATAGGCCTATTAAATAAATATAAATAATTATTTTCAAATGCATCAATTCAGACACTATATTAAATACTTAAAATTATTCGATTCATAATTTTTGCTATTTAAGTATCAATATAGTATTAGAGTTTTAATTATAAAATAATTTGGAGAAGCTTCGTTACTTAAGAATTATAAAACTGTTTGTAAAAGAGATTGTCTGAAAATTGAAACATTGTCTAAAGACGTTAGAAGACTCTCTCTAAGTAAAATTTATTGTGTTCAGTATACTTATCCTATTAATAATAATTTATTTCAATATTTATTATATTATATGTCATATATTATACTTACTTAATATATTTGAATTTGGACGGTTAAATAATTATTTAGTTATTATAGTGAACAATAATATCGATTAGTTACAGATGATAATATCAATTTTTAGTATAGATTTAACATTCCCTTCTAAAAGGATATCGCAGATTTATTGTAAAAAATAAGACTATAATATAATTTAAAAAATATACCAAAATTTAGTATTAATGGAAATATACAGATAAATTAAATACACAGAAAAATGAAATATACAGAAAAATTAAATATACAGAAAAATGTAATATACAGAAAAACTATAACAACAACTAACTAATTAAAATAAACACCGAGAGGCAAACAAACAAAATCATAAATATCGATACAAGTAAATATGAAAAAATTGTGTTGTATATGTCCAACGAAATTAATGTTTAAAAAAATTATAAACGGTTAGTTTTCAGTCGGAGTTTTAAGGTAGAAAAGTTTGTGGATTGCGATCTGCAGTGAATAGAATAAATCCCAATCTGCGAGCAATGGCTCGGTAAATGAAAAAGCACTGTCGTGTAGGATCTATACGATGATGAAGTAAGAGTGATGGCCTCATGAAATCTTAGTGAAGTTAGGCAAGATTAAATGAGATGTGTGTGTGAATGATCGCAGGCAATTCGTTTGGCAATGATCGCAGACGGATCTTTGTCCTGTTATCATTGTATTATTTTGCAAGAACTAATCAATTAATTAATAATGATGTATAATAGCAATAAACTTATAATTAAAATTGTTAAATACAAATATTTAAAATGATAATTAAATTTGTCCATCATTATCTCTAATAGTATACCCAAATCTTACAAATATCGTTCAACTAAAATACAATAAAATATATATATATATTCTATTATTACTACCCATTCACTATTATTTCACTTTTTTGAAATATTAAGCGAGGGCTTCGGTAAAAAAGTGAGGTTGGCCGAGCGAGTACTCTTGATTTACGCTGCCATATTGAGAATATCAAAATTGTTATAGGCTGAAATAATTTCCTTCAATTATGATATTATCTATAAATACTCCTCCGAAGTAACCCAATATTGAAATGTGAATAATGTTTAAAAAACATTAAAAAATAAGTTTTTCGTTTAACTTTGACATACAATTTTTATATGACTAAAATAGTAAATAAATAATGTTTGAACTTTTTTAGTGATGCAATAATATGACTATACACAGATTTATAAATTAGAAAATACGACATTTATTCAAATTATGAGGACATTTTTTCTCCTCAAACCAGTAAAATGTTGTCGGTAATTCAAGATCCGTCCTACTTTTTTTTTTTATTCGACGTTATTGTTATAAACCATGAATTAAGTCAATTGAACCAATTCTATACATTTAAAAATATACTGATAATTAACATAAATAAACAGAATTGATAACTTTTATGACATCAATAAATTTTCCAAATCTATGTCTAAATTGTTCATCCATATATTCGATCACCCTGTTTTTCAATTGCTTTAGTAAAAAAATACAACATATATACATTTGTAAAAAGAAATAATCGCTATTCGATTTAAAATGACACGTAGTAGTATTTGCATATTATTAAATCAAATCGGTTAGTAATTATAAATTCAACGTCATAATATATCATTTATTCTCATCTTTAAATATTCTTAAAATATAGATTTAATGAATAGCTTTTATAATAAAAAGTTTCAGAAATGTATAAGACTAAGGAGGTATACTAGAACTGTAAACGATACATATTAATCATTTTTCCTATTTAAGATTATCTAAGTTGTGAAAGAAAATTTATTTTTAAAATTCTATTGTTTGAATAACATATATTTTCAGTTAGTTTTTAAACAAAATGGATCTTTTTGGTTATCTGACCTCAATTATATACCTCATGTAAGAAGATCCACTATTCAACAATTGTTGTTCACGAAGAAAACATATTTACTAATTAATAAAAAAATTCACGATAGATTCCTTTTATTGTTTCAATAGACGTCGCTGTTGCTTTTTATACAGTTAAATAAAACGAACAATTCAGAGTTGGTTGTTTGTTGTGCTGTTCCATGACATCTAAAAAGTTGACTTTCTCAATAGAAAAGTATTTTCTTCTGTATTTACATTTTTTTGCTATGGTAATGGTGTGTTAAAATTGATGACTTATTATACATGCTTTTATATTATATATGTATATATATATATATAGATACTTGTTAATTTTTTATGTGGCATAATAATAATATAGTTAAAGATCACAATTTAATACCTTTTAATTATAATATATACGTAAATTCAGTAAAGAAATTGGGATATTTTCAATAATAAAAATCAATTAGTTTGGAAGATAATCACCTTCAAATTCTGATGACTTCATAAACTACCTAAATTGGTTGTTTTATATGATTTTTATTAATTTTAAATATAGAATACCTCCACTTAGCAAATGTTTTTGGAGTGCAACTGCGCAATTGTAACAGTATGTGGAATTGTAACAGTATGTGGAATTGTAACAGTATGTGGAATTGTAACAGTATGTTGAATTGTAACAGTATGTGTAATTGTAACAGTATGTGGAAGTGTAACAATATGTGGAATTGTAACAATATGTGGAATTGTAACAGTATGTGGAATTGTAACAGTATGTGGAATTGTAACAGTATGTGGAATTGTAACAGTATGTGGAATTGTAACAGTATGT
>JAUZND010003881.1:0-12016 GCA_034780555.1 Coelogynopora nodosa
TGATCATTGTATCGGTACACCTAATGCACTGATGTCTGTTCACCTAATGAAAGGAGTATTATACTATATAATAGGAGCACAGTATTCAACTACTACAGGCTGGAGGGCCTGCTCCTAAACAACGGCTAAAATACAGGATCATTACAGATCGTCTAATTCGCCTGAAACAGCGCTTACAAGATGGGTTCATTACTCCATATCAATTTGCTGGTACCGTTGGAGGGGTAACTTTCGTATTTCAAGTATTATATTTAATAGTTTAATCACATATAATATTTTGACTTTCGTATGTTTTTCAGTATTTAACTATTTTAATACTATTTTAATTATTTTAATACACGTAATGACTGTTGACTTTTAATTTTAGTTTTTTTAGGTGAACCAATACCTTCTAGGTTCACCAAAATTAGTTTAGGTGAAACGATATAAGGTGAACTGAAATTAGGTAAAACGATATGACACCATCCAGAAATCCAACATTTTAATCCTAATTGTTTTTAATAAGTAATATAAATTTCTTTATAATAATAATTTTAAAATCATAAGAATGTGATACTTAATTATGCCATGGCGTATTATTAATAAAGTACACTTTACGAAAATATTCATTTGAGCCACACTGTTTTGGTTAATCCATCGATAATCATAGGCTACAATCATTATTGGAAGTTCAATAAATTTATCCTACCACAAAAAATCAATTATAAAAACACAAATATTGAGAAAAAAAGTTTATGAGAAACATCTATCTATATATATTTGTATACACACGTAGGTATCTACCGGTATTGATGGAATAAATATGACTATCCACTAAAATCATTGTTCGAATTTTACCTTTCAGTTGTTAGATGTATTATTTCAATCAATATATCTATTTGTCATCATTTAAACAAGTAAACAAAACTGATTACATGTAAATTCCCTAAAAGGATTCGATCAGGTGTCTCGTTACATAATATTGAGTAAAACACCAAGAAAACTACACATTTTAAAAACGTATTTATTTTTATTAAATATTTGCAAAATAATAATGAACACAGAACTTACTATACTGTAGTATCCTTTGGTAAACACAGTATCTAAATATGCCTATACACAATATTTGTTCTCGTTGGTGTACCTGCAGCAATGTATATTTTTCTTTTCTTTTGTATCTAGTTGTCAGAGTTACGGAGGGGAGCTGGTGAGGTGAGGTACAATGCAATCAATTGGTGCCCTTGTGCACAGTAACCATATAATCAATCCTTTTTTCAATTGAATATATGCTGCCCGACATCCTTGTGCCTCAATTTTACGCTTACAAAACGGGTAATGTATTTTATCACGTGAAAATGATATGTTAAAACAGATGCAATCATTTGTTATTTTGTCCAGAACGTGATTATATATATGAATGTGTATGTTGTGGACAAATTAATAAAAAAAAAAGTTTAATGTATGTAAACATTTACTAATATTTATTATGTATTTGGTCCCTCAGATGCTACCTTATAACGTGTTCACAACTGCAAGTAGGTAGCCAGACATTCAAATATTGGAAAAATTAATAGTATACTTGATGACGTAATATCATGGGAAACCATTTTTTATTCAAAATTAAAAAGCTGCACAGTTGCTAAGAATAATATACGAGACTAGTGTGTTTTTGCGTAGAACGAACAGATTGGCCGTGTAAAAAGTATTCCCAAATTTTAACACATGAACCGCGTGTGTGTTTTTATAATTTAATAGCAGCAATACCGTTACAATAGTGGTTACTTTTATAGGAAGGTTTTACATTGTTATACTCTAAGAGAATAGAAGCTCAAGACGGCTATAGTATTCTTTCGGATAATAAATCTCTATGTTTATAATAAGATTTTTCGAAGCGGTTAATGTGAAAATAAATCGATCGTTTTATTGTTCAATAAAACATTTAATAAAAAAAAACTATATTTTTAATTGTAGCGGATAATTAAAAAATAAATGATTTTATGTTTAATACGATGAATTCCCCGAATAAAATATTATTCTTTGCATTTTTATTAGAGTGAGTTTACTTAATTCTCCTTGAAACATACATTTGTAAATGTTCCATTTTTACACGCTTTAAACCCTGGCTAATTTGGCACAATAAATATGTCGCAGAATGGAATATATTTATTTTTAAAGCACGGATATTAGAATCGTTATAAATGCATATTTTGTAGAGAGGGCAATTTTTTTCAATTTATGTGCGATAAAAATAGTACGTTCTTCAAATTTATACTTCTGAGTAAATAAAATGGATTGTGACTGAAGTTTTTTTTTGTATCGATCAGTTAATTGTTTTTTAATATATTAAATTCGTTTAAAATATTCCTGATATTAATGAAATAATGGACGTATATTTTATAAATCTACGTATAAATATATTTAGAAAATGTCTGCCAAAAATAATTTTGAAAAGTGCACAGTATCATATATCTATTATTGTTTATTGTTATGAATTTATTTCGTTTTTAATTTCTTCTTATTATTATTTATAAAGATACATTAGTTAAGACAGAGAAGCTGTCGTATGGGCTTCAAGCAATCTGTGTAGCGTTAAAGAACAAAAAAGTTAACAAATAATATACTTTAAATTTATCATCGTAAAATGATATCCTAACATGTTATTCAATTTCAATGTTAAAATTTGAAACGTTTATCCAGAAAAAGTATTAATTGCTTTCGTTTTTATGTGATGAATATTGTCTATTCACTGCAAGCATTCTTTTGTTTAGGATAATCTATTATTTAGGAAGTATAATTAAATAATACAAATTATTTCCTGGGAAAATTGTAAAAAATATTAAATGATTTATAAAAAATTTAAAAAATGAGGCAAAGCTTAAGAATGAAACAAAAAACGAATTTTTCTAAATTTGAGATTTAACTTTTAATATTTAATAATTAGTTCATCTTTGATGTCAAAAATTAACATAGTGATTTTAAAGATACCATAAAAAACGTAGTGATCAAATATATAAATCATATTATTAGTTTTAGTGCAAAAAATGTCCTTTTCAGTGATTAAATGAATTTATAGTTTCTTACATAGCTGCAACATTCATTCCATATTTCATTTGCATCAAATTCTCTTGTTTTCCATAAGCTCCAAGTTTGATTTTCTGCATAAATTAGATTTGTTAATATATTTCATAAAATTATATCGCATATAGAATCGCTAAAAACTACATTTTTTATTTTGTACTCATGAAATGCATATTTCTAAACACATGTATTTCCTTTGTGGGATTATCTGCTAATTTGGTACTTTCAAATCCAATCGAAATATAATTATAACAATCAGTTGTTCAATTGTAATTAAAAAATCCTTTCTAATAATTGTTCATGACATTTTACACAATTATGAAGTTTCCATTCTTTACTACTATCAAGTCGGTATTCTGTATCCGAATTTTGCCATTTTTAAACATTTTTGTACTTATGTTCTGCTATATAAATTTTTTCTTATAGATTTTTCTTTTTTTCAGCTTCAAAATAGTTTCGTTTTAAGTAATCTGCTGTTAATATAATTAATAATTAATTAATCAATTTAAAGATCTTTAGATACAAAAGTTAAAAACAAATTTATTAGATGAACAAATCTGATTTTTGAATATTAACTTATTTTCCCATTTTGTCTTATTTTTTATAATATCTGATTTTCCTATATTATAATATTTTTCTAATTGCAACGTGATAACTATAAAAAAAAATTCACTATAATTTTCTTCTAATTTACTCATAATATTCTTCCAGATTTCTTCTAGGCAATTGCTAATGTTGTGCATCTTCTTATACGTTATCATCTTGTAAACTTTATGCAGTAAAACATTTTACACTACTGAAACTTTTCACTTTTTAAAGTTTTTTCTGTTACTATTTGGAAGTAATATGGACGTAAAAATGGAGAGCTTTATAAATGCTGTGACACATTTATATATTAAATTTTTGTTGCATAATTCAATTATAGAAAAAATTTACAGTGTTATTTTGTGTATCATTCTGTTTATTTTCTACTGTATATTTGTAATTTGAAATCGTTCGGGTCATCCAGTTCTTAATAACTGATGAATACCGGGAGCAAATTTCAACTGTTACAGGTGGGCGGTGGGAATCCACCTCAACCGCGAAGAATTAATGTACACTTGTATAACTCTACAAGAAATCATTACGGTATATGCAATCATAGATTATTATAGGTGACACGTTTTTCTTTTCGCAGAAAATTGATAATTGTGTCAGATATTACTGAAATTTCGTAATATTTATTAATATTTAATATATAAAGTATGATGCTACTTGTCAGTACAGTAAACATTATCACATTTATAAAGAAGAAATATGAAAAAATACAAAAGCTATATTTAATGTATTCATTATATATAGCTAGAAAATTTAAAATAAATAATAATGTATATATATTGTATATTATAATCAAACATGTAGTGGATTGAGGTAGTAAAAATTATTTCGACCAGCATGTTTAATTTAGGCATTTTTTGTTTCACTCACATGCGGTGATATATAATAAAATAAATATAAAAATTAACCTTTTCGGATTGACAATTATGTCTTTGGTTATTATTGAAGGGCTTCTGTCATATAGGTAATGTAAACAATTTTTTTTGTTTTATATTAGTTTGATAGCTTAACTAGTGTAATCTAGATTTTTTTCATGTATGTAGTAATGTCTTATTTGTCGTAATTATCAACAATGTGCAGAAAATGTGTTATATAATTGATTATCTTTATACATTTTATATCGTAGTTAATTCCAGATCAATATTCGTATTCAAATTTTATATTTATGTTATAACTATTTAAGCTTTACATATTAGCTATTTGTATTATTCAACTCACTACGTCGTTTAATCATATCATCAGTTTTAAGTAAATAAAAGCCAAGTTTTGCTTTAAGTTTGTTCACTTACTTCATCTTGGTCATAACACTTACCATTTTAATTACTTTGAAGATTAACGTCCTCGTTTTCTATACACTCTATTTTAATTTCCTTTTGTGATTCAATCTGTATAAAATTGAAATATGGTACTCAAATTATTTTACTTTCTTGGATTTTTAAGTGTTAGCCTTATATGACATCAACAAAAGAACAAAAAACTAACCAACTAAAAATATATATATCCTCAAATGTTATTGATAGTTTGAATTACATATAACATTTTACGCAAATTTGTTCGTACATTTACTGTACATACTTTATTAAATTGACACATCATCATAAAATCTTTAATAGAATTGGAAATATATTTTTAATTGTCACCATATTTTTTGGAGAAAAGGTATACGTGAAACAAAATTCAACTCAATTGGTTAATGGGAAACATTCATTACATCCATTTCCAACAAAGTCCACGGCGTATAAAATTTTACATGGCCCGAGAAAAATTAATAGTATTTTTAATAATGCCTTATTTTTTATACATGGCTTAATTTCCGTTTTGATTTTGATAATTTCGTGAGTATATAGTACAACATCAACGTATGATGCAGGTCATAGAGGTGTGGTTTCCCGACACGCTTGACTGTGATCACTAAATCGTTCTACTATAGTTCCCGACATACACAGACTGTTATAATTGTATAAATCGGCTAAAGAGTGCGACAAGGCAGCATCCGATCGCCATAAATCGACAACTGTTACACAGAACGAATCATGTTAAGTGATCTTGAGAATTATGATCAGGGCCATCAGAAGGATTTTACAAAGGGGAGTACGTTTTCTATAAAAAGGGCAGGTATTGTTTAACAAATTTTAAAAGTGCTTCAATATTAATAACATTTGGCATGAAGAAACTTTGAAGGTGGGTATAATCGTATATTTATTGGAAGCCAGTAACATAGGCAAACAATAAAAATATAATCTTATTAAGAAAAAGGGCTTGTTCACAAGAAAGCGGGTGCGTTCCCACCCAACGCACCCCCTTTCTGACGCCCTTGATGATTGTAGTGTATCATTAGTGGTGATGTCATCACTAAAATGTGCAACATGCTGATGCGATGTAACTATTTTGGTGAGAACAGAAGAGGTCTTACTTGAAACAACCCGCGCTGACATTAAGAAAGCTATAGTTTACCTAAATGTAAAATTTATCTAAATCATGATAATCGGTAGTCAACTCTGATAACCTGGTTACTGCGGGAGGTGAAAAAAAAATTGTTGACCGTTTTAGTCAATGGAAGTGCAATTGACAAATGTTCTCTTTAAAATCTGGAAATGACCAGTCTCGAAAGGCGCTAAAATCTAACTATGTGTGCTCTGTATTGTATATAGCATTGCGCTCTGTGAATGTGAGAGTTAACCATTGACTCAAGGACGAAAGGTCAAAGATAAATCGTTTTGAACTATGGTATTAGCACCGATTACTGAAAATGTTTTGGTAGAGTCAGAAAAACATGAATAGATTCTGAAAGAAATACATCAATCGAGGAGTTTAGTCATCATCTCAAAAAGAACGCTATAAGAATATGTTGGTCACGTAATACTGCGAGATAGAAATAATGTAAAAAAAAAATCTTCCAAAGTAGACGTAGGATTAAAAAAAACAAGATGGGTGTATATCATTAAAAGCATTACCCAAAAAAGAGTATAAAACTAAAGAGTAAGATTCACTAAACCCAAACGTTTGAATATCAGTTGTTGCAGATGTCACAACACAATGGACGGCGCACGTCTTGACAGATCAAAGTACTCGTTACAATATCCTCGTTGTCTATTATATTCCATTATATTTTCCTTTATAAATACACTTGAAAGGCAGGTTGAGAGCGAAGATTGTAATATCGCTATTTGAAGCCTTCTATTTTTATTTAGCATAAAGAAATGCTACTGAATATATATATATATATACAGTATGGTACAATACCATACTATACAATAAATTCTATACAGTACTGTACTATACAATAATACTATTATATACTATTGCAGGAAACTCATTGCTTCACTAACAGAATATATTATATAGTGATATTTTCTGCTTTCGAGGTCATGTACAAAATATGTACCCTGCATTCAATGATCAATACAGTCAACAAAAAAATATGCAAAGTGTATTTTAAATTCTGCATCCATAAATTAAAATATCATTTTATCATACTTATTATGTTCTTAATTATGATATTACGTATCTAAAAAATAAAATAAATATATGAAAACATTGCACAACATATTTAAGAAAATAACAGAGGTGCTCTTTTAAAAAATAATTTATGCCTCATACCTATAAAAAGTAATAACATATGCATTATAAAAAGTTATTGCTTCTTCCACATAAAAATACATATGAAAGCATATTTGATACAATAATGAGATCATTTTTACAATGGTATTTAATTCAGTAGGAGTTATAAGATGGATTTTACATGGCCGAATCGTATAACATAATTACATAAACCAAATTGAAAATAAAATTATTATTTTAATATTAGTGAAACAACAACAAATATTCGTTTCTACCGACTATGAATAACTAAGGATATACAATATAACTCACGTGTATTTATTTCGGTAAATCAACTTATTTAAATGTTTAGAATCCATTTCCGCATTCACCTCTGTTTTTTGACTATACCAATCTACAGTGTAAATGTGTATTTTGGATGGATTTACTATATGAGAGATGGTACATTAAGGGTAAATTACTACATTGCAATACATCGCTATTACAATTGAAACAGAATGTAGTTAATACTGACCAGAAGTAAGTAACTCACCTATGTCGTTCATTTTGACAGGTTACAATGAGTTTTATCTTTCTATATAAAAATATGAGATGATAAAATTGATATTTTAACAGTAGAAATATAGTGGGAAAATATTTATTTTAATTATTTTAGTTCAAATTTAATACATTTCAATTAATTAATATGCAGAAACATATAATACCTATTTAAATACTTTATATTAAAAACAAGTTTATTTATTTTATATGTGAGTCAGTATATATACAGAATATATTATTAAATGGTTTTATAGTAAGTCAGTATATTTTTCAAAAACAGTAATAATTTCATATATTGATAACATGCATGATGGTATATCTTTACATTTTATACTTTTCAATTCTATTTGAACGAATCTAAGCAGAAATTAAAGTAATTTCACAATGACTATATTCAAATGGTTCCTTCACCTCCTTTTTTGCTAAAATAAAACGTTTTTTAAAATGGCTTCGTAGATATTCTACAATTATATATTACATTATGATTTTTTAATTAAAAAGTTAACTAATTTTCTCACGCTTTGTCGGGTACAAAGGCCTCTGTGTAACTCCTGGTAAGTTTTTCTCCATCTGAAAGAGGAAGCGGAATTCGCCAACACTTTCGCCACAATTCTTTCCGTTGGAGGTAAACGAAGGATCGCTGACTGACAAATTGTTTCCTCGGATCACAATTAGCACAACTCTCGGCGGCACTACTGCCAGCAGCAGTTGGTTGATCTCTTTTAATGTTGGAAAAATTTGGGTTAGATGCCGCTCGTAGAGTTCCACTCGAGTACATCTTGCGCGGAATTGTCGCGGTGCATTGTGGCGCTAAATCTGCCACATCTGCAGAGCACTGTCCGGCAGTGGCGGCTCTTCGGTGGCTCATTGCGATGCAGTGGCCGGGCGACACTTTCAATTCAACCACTTAATTCCCTCTTTGAATATATAACTATATACTATGGCGGTTGTATATAATAGGATCTATAAGTACGGTGTACTTAGAGATCAATTGAGTTGCTATCATCCTCTTGAAGGATGCAACAGGTTGATAGATTAATAGTACACTGTCTGTTTACGTGCTTTTCTTCTTCCTTTGGTGGATTAGAGCCAATGAAATCCTCTTTATCTATATTAATTTAAAGGACGGAAAATATTTCCCTAACCGTGTTGAATAGCAACATTGTTGAGTTATCTTTAAGATATTTAACATTCTTATATATACACTGTAGTATTATGATAACATTCACTATTATGTGACCATAAAACGTGTTCAATATATAATAAAAGAGTTACAATGAGGTTCGTCTAAAGTATAAAATTAAAATAAAAAATCTTAATAACTTTGTTTTAAAAGGAAATACGAGTCAAAAGTCATATTCATTAATTATATATGGATCTTTAGTATTCTGACTATATGCATCGATCTCAACAAATTTTCATGTTTTAATGTCTTTATCATGAAGTCTTCTTTTTTATGTGTAGTTCTCACCAAGTCATCATTTTCAATCTCTTAAAATTTGTTTTCTTATCACAGAAACTTGATAACCTACTGTATATAAAGAAAACCCTAGTATATTAACGATGAACATTTTCCAATCTTATAAAATAAGAAAATAGTAAAATGGTCCCGGTATCAATATGTTAATTAATAGCAATTAGGATACATATTAGAAATCACAAATAAATCAAACTATATAAGTTTGTGTAACTTAAAAATATGTAATAAAAATATGTGTAACTCTTCAGAGGCGCATTCGAGGGTGCGTACATGGGGGACCTAACCCTCGGATAAATTAGGTGGCGTATTTTAACTATATGTCTTACTGACTTCTCAGTAATATATAGAATTGGAAACATAGATGAAAATGTGAATAAATTCTATGAGCTTCTCAATAATTGCGTTAATGTTGTTCTCAGAATCCAGATACTCTTATACCAACTCTCATCCAACGACAAACCATGGATCTCCCCTCTCTTAAAACAATTGACAAACCTTTTTTGCCACTATTATCCCATCAGAAATTTCAACATTTGAAAAATAAAAGATAAAATCATCAGTGTTATAAGAAAACATGGGCAAATAAATGTACTGAAATGACAAGAATGTCTGAGGTATTGTGAATGATATTCGGGGACTTAAAAAGTACCATCTTGATTGAATTATCTCCATATTCGACACCAATGCTGACATGGTATAAAACATAAATGTTAAACTCAGCAAATTCTTTGGTAAAAATAATGATCTCTTATTAGACTTAAACTCCAATGACCCAAACTGTTGTCCCTTAACTAAACCTCATATAGTATTCACCCTGTTATCTAAATCTCAGTCTAAGAAGGAAACTGGAAGTGACAATATTCCTAACAATTCCTAAATTCGGGCTAAAATGGAAAACAGCCAGTGTCTGTCTCCCTTGCCAAAATTCTCTCCAGCTGATGCTGACCAAATTTTACCTGTATCTTTATTACCACTACCCGCAAAGAATATCTAGCGAATTACAATTAATTCAATTAAAAACATTATTCTAAATCATGTTGACAAATACCAATTTGCCTATATAAGCCTACTCGTTCACAACTTGCGCACTTATCTATCTACATAACTGTGTAACAAAACTATTAGAAAATAAAGATACCAACAGAATTGACATTATCACAATTAACTACTCTAAAGTCTTTGATACTATCTGGCATCAAATTCTATTGAAGAAACTATCTCAATTAAATGTTTCCTTAACTTGTATCGATTGGACTAGATTCTATCTCACTAACCGTTTCCAATATTTCACGGTAGATGGTATCAAAAGCTCTTATATACCAGTCTCTAGTAGAGTTCCACAAGGTTTTTAAGGTGGAGTTCCACAGACGTTTTTACTTAATATTATATTTCACAGAAATTGTAACTAAAAAATATATAAAATATACTGATGACACTACAATACTTGTACCAATCACAAATGACATTGAAACATCTAATGAAAATTTAGTTGAAACATTTAATCGTCAAGTCTCTCATATAGCAATAACTTCAAGTTCATCTTCAATGAAAAAATACAACTCCTACTTACCTCCAACCATGCCAAAGAAGGCATTATTTACAACTAAATCTCCTTACCCTCTGTTGAAAATACCAAGAAGTTAAAACTGCTCAGACTTCAACCGGAAGCCACATGAGATTGTCAAAAAATGCAATAGTCGTTTCTATGCCTTGCGTCTTCTTAGACGCTTTTCAACCAATTGCAATTAACGTTAGTTTTAATAAAGGTTTAATTCTTTATAACATATAGACAACGCACTCTCAGTTTGGTCTACTAAACCGGCATATCTTGTTAACGAACTCAAAAAACTTAAGAAAAGATGCCACCGTATTATACTCAGCAATAACTGCCATTGCACAACTTTCTAAAAGCCCGAATTACGTATCGTCGATTGCTCAATCAGACCTTTTAAGAAAGCTAAATCTCAGTCGAATCACCATCTTATCGAATCTGTCACAAATAATCGCTGGATTTTAAAAACAAATGCGAAATCATCAGAAATTTCTAAACCGTCAGGAAATATTCAATGGATATATGTTAGTATAAATATTGATATGAAATCACTTGTATTTATAATATATTTATTTTTTAAAATTCTGATATAAAAGAAAACTAAATTTTTGATTAATCAAAATTATTTATATCATATTAATTTAGTTGAATTATTTTAATATACTGACAACAGCACGTAGTAAAAGTTTTAAAAACTACATAAAACTAATTGTTTGAAATTGAAATTGTAATTGAAACTCCTACGTTGCATGTAAAATGTAAGATTTCCCGAACAACAATTTAAATATATAATAGGGTCTTTTTTAATGTTGTTAAAACATCAAACTAAACAACGATATTTAAACAAAATTATCAATTTTTGAATAACATAATATACCATTTTCATTATAAGTAAAACTATAATTTCGGAATATTAACCATCCATGATTTAAAATTCTATATACGATATTATGTCATTATTTGCAAAAGAGTGAAGTGACTAATTTATATGTTAATATTTGTCAATTATTTTCGAATAAACTAAAAAATAAGGTGGATATAAAATATCCCCACAAACCCTTTAATATGTTTTTCACAAATGTTTAGTATATTTAAAAAAAATTGTAATTCTATAAATTCTATAAAAAGATTCATGTATATTTATCTAACGATATATACAGTAGATCTACTATTTATTGCAATAGGTTCTGATTGATTATTATACTGTCAAAACGATTTTTATAGATTTT
>JAUZND010003882.1:0-12015 GCA_034780555.1 Coelogynopora nodosa
ACTTTTATGCTTTAACTTTGAACACTTTATAATTTCAAGATATAGACATTTGCCTGCATAGACATAAAATATAATATGTTGTTGGCTTGAGTTATGAGGCAATCAATAGATTACGTGTGACAGCTGGACGTTATGACTGACTATTTTTATAGTAATATTCAGTTTAATCAATTGCTTTCATAATCAATAATAAGAATTGGTGTATTTACAACTTATTGCATTAAGATAATATTCTAATTTATATTTAAATAGATAAAATATGGAAACTATAGTGCGGAGTGCAGACTTGTGCGTATCGATTTAGTTTTTTATTATCAATTTTATTATCAAAAGCGGTAATGATTGCAGGACACATGAAACATATAAACATTAAAGCCTACATACCTATACTTATAATAGTATGTTATAGCCTACTATTGAAGGCATTCTATTTATTTATTTAAATGCTGCTATTGAAGTAGTCTGCGTACTCAGCTATAGCTATATAAACTTTAGTACATATGTGATTTTTATTTTAAATAGTATAATATTTACGTTATCTTTAATTTTAGTCGATTCGAATTGGTGTAGGCTCTACTAGAATGATTTTTTATAGCTCACTCGTAGTGGGGGATTAAAATACAGGAATACTGCAGTTATGTTTTAAAATATTATTATATTCATGTATTAAAATATTGAAAATTATCCAAAATAAACCCTGAAAATATATTTTAATATTTGTCCAAAGCATTTTTGATAACTTGTTCTATCTTTATTAGGGAAATCAGAATTCTTTGTTTTAAGATAAACATTTAAAATAATGAAAAATTATAATGTGGTTATGTATATAGCCTACATAAATATATATAATGTATATATAATAAACCACTAAATGACAATAGCATTATTGTAGGCCTATTTTGTCGTCCTAATCCGTCGGAATATACATCTAAGTATAATATATCATTATTATCTCTAATATTTCGTGGGGGATACACTATAGGATACTGTTCTGTTATAGATCATTTTGTGATAATTAAAATGTTAAATACCTAATTTAAAATATCTAGTTTATAATAGTAACCCATCTAAGTATTATTTAATTGAATAAAGTAAAATATATATTGTTCTATGATGGCCGTCATATACACTTGTCTGCACTGTTTCCTCAAGCACTTGTCCGTCAAGCACTTGTCCGTATTACACTTATTCTAATACGCGTGCGACAACTATCGCTCACATGAAAACGCGGGTAGAATTGTATAAAATTAAAAGGTTATCGATTATGTACGCGTGCGACAACTATATATTGTTCGGTAGTCATCCAGACTACTTAATTCTCTAAATAAAACAAATAATTCCAAAACGATTATGTTATACCAAATTGTCGCAATTAAGAGCTCAAATAATTTTTAAAATACTTATTTCAGCAGAAATTATCCAAAAAATAACGTAATGACTTAAAACTTTAAGATAATTAGGATTTTTTAGTTTCTAATAATTTTATTATTACATTTTAATTTTAAAGTTAGCCGTAGTCATAATTCAAATAATTTGAAAGGTTTCAATTATTCCCACCGTTTAAATAATAATTATTTGCTTTGAAAAAGGAACAAATATAAAGTCCATAAATAAATAATTATACTTTAATTTGATTAGATTTTGAGGGGTAATTACATTTTTGGATTTATGTTATTTGTATTCAATTATCTATTTTCACACATTTTCGGCGAGTATCATTCTAATATTGTAAATAATATAAATAAGCACATTTTTAAATACTCTTAAAACGGATAACTCTGTAAATCACTATTCTATTACTATTCTGGACCATATTGAACTATTACTTAAGGTCACAGTCGCCTAAATAACCATAATTGGAGACTCCCGCTAATGTATCAAACCACGATCTTATATATATATATATATAGTCAATCTGTTCATATAGGCGATGAGCAAAACAATTTTCACGCCAATGATCAAATATGCATCAAATACTCCAGTCAACATATTCTACGTTCAACAAGGCTAGAGTTGCTTCTGACTTAAAGGATGTAACGACGACTAAGAAGTTAATTTTATGTCACAACCTATTGTATAAGATTCCAATTAAGAGTTTGTGAAAATTAGAAAGAGCGTTTTTTTTATTGATTGACTAGTGATTGTATTGTGAGAACCCCCTAATATATATTCTAAAGCAGCTGACCTGATAGTTCTGCGTAAAGCATAATTTTCCGGGCAGCATATAATGAACAAAAGTAGCAATAAACAAACTCTGCATTTGGAATATAATTCTTGTGATTGCCTGAGAAAATAGGAACAAGCATACGGCTGGAATTTACTGTCTGAATTCATTCTGTATATAACATAATGTTCAATTCCATTTTCACCATAGAATAGCATTGTATAAAAAGAATGGAAGTTTATAGTCTACCTGATGAGGATTTTCCTACTTACAAACAGCCCGAAAGTCATCCTTCCTCATCGTCGCCTTCAGAAAGCACAAAGGGAATAAAAAACGAATCACATGACCGACTTGGTAGCTAGTAAGTTTCCAACATAACAATCATTACACTATTTGAGTTTGATACAGGTGATATATTTTCATTTTATTTAGAAAGAATTAGTTAATATACAATATGTTATATTTTAGTATTACCCATTCACTGATTATAAATATTGTAATTTCTGAATGAAGTGTTATGAACAATTTATTTAACATATATTAATTATCCTGCTTGATAATTTACACTAAATTTGTGCTAAGTACTGTATTTTAAAATTGAATTGATTATATATTTATTCATTCATTATTAAAAATAAAAGCAAATTATACTATTGTAAAATGTAAGAATATTTTTTTAAATACCACTAACATTTTTTCTTTTTAACAAACATTTACATTAGAATATATTACTTACCTATGAATGGATGCTTTAAGAGTGTCACTCCTATATGTAAAGAAGAATCCTTATAACGTTCAGTTAACCCTGAAGCACCAAGAGTGGGTAGAAGGAAGGGGTTGGGTCCCATTGACCCACCGGTGTGAATCGTTTACTTCTCAGAATGTAACACAGGGCCATCTTACTGACATTTTCAGTAGACTCAGTAGACTCAGCAGACTCAGCAGACTCAGTAGACTCAGTAGACTCAGTAGACTCAATAGACTCAGTAGACTCAGTAGACTCAGCAGACTCAGTAGACTCAGTAGACTCAGTAGACTCAGTAGACTCAGTAGACTCAGTAGACTCAGTAGACTCAGTAGACTCTGAAGACTCAGCAGACTCAGTAGACTTTTAAACTTTCAGTTCAATAGATATGTTCGAATAATATAATCGGGAACTTGATAACATAAGATAACGTAATGTATAATTCAAAATTAGATAAATATATTTTTAGAAATTAAAGAAATTTGTCTGTATCAGAAAATATACAAGCTAATTGACTGAAACATTCAATGATAACTTTCTTCCTTGTCAACTTTGTAATCCTGAATATGCTAAAACTATTTTTCCCCAATCTAAGGCTTTATAATTGTTTATATAACATATCTATCAATAAATAAAATCTTATATTGGAATACTAATGATATACCTGTAATCATTACAATATTTGTATTACTTGAAAAACTATATCATTGATTAAATGTATTAAATTGATAGAGCATATTTAACTACATATACTAATTTATAGGAGGTCAATTTGACTTACCCCCTGCTTAATAGGTCAATTTGACCCCCTTCATTCTAAACAGGTCAATTTTACCCCCCTCCCAGCTAATAGGCCAATTTGACACAATACACCTTTCTAATTATGTTCAATATTTTAACTTTTGCCACACGAACAAAGTAATTTGAAATTGATCATTAAATTCAAATATGTTAACGTCTTTTAAAAATTAATATTTTCTTGGTTTTATTTACATAATAAACCAACTTGTGAAAATGAGATATTATTCCAAAAATACCGATCTTAACCTATACGCTTATAATTTATTGCAAAATTTTAAAATAGAAACTGAAAATCATAATCGAATACAATCAAATAATTTTTTAATTGTATAATTTGCATCAAATATATTATTTCAAAATGTATAATTTGTATAAAATATATTATTTCAAAATGTGTCATTGGTATCAAATATATTATTTCAAAAGTATCTTCCCTAAAATATATTTTAAAATAGAAAAAATTCCAAAACAATGATCCATTATTATATATAAATCGTCAATAATTCAATCCTCTACACATATAAGTATAGCCTAACACACATATGTATGCCAAATTAAAGCTTAATGGCTTTTAGGAAACACGGTTTTTTTTCGAAGTTTATTTTTCTGAATCTTAATTTAAATAATAAACATTTTTCTAATTAAACACTTAGTTATAATATTCTAGTAGCCTATGTATATGTACATAAAACAAATCATATAGCAAGAACAGTTTTTGTTGTATATTAAAATATATATTTAAAGTATGGAACAAAAGTACGTTAAATAGCGATGTGAATCAATACCTCCCTTTCCATCCACCCAACCGTGTCCAAAATCAACAATGTATTAAAATATGTGAGATATGTAGATAGTATAAGATGTACCTAGACAGTAAAGGGCGGCATATGACAACAATTACACTCATTATTCTAGACGTCACTTCACATCACTTGTCAGAAAAGCATGAGAAAGTTTTACTTTCTTTAGTTCTAACTACAAAAATGAACAATTTATCTGTTGGAGAGAGATATACTGATGCGAGATACTGTATATATATATATGTATGTGTATATGTAATTATGTGAATGATTTCTGATAAAAGCTAATTACGTGACTCAATGTAAACGTACAGCCTTGATATAGAAAGTATTTATGATTATACATAAATTATAATGAAATCTGAGTCACTTAATATGTATAAATATCAAATCAGAACATAGAAAAAGGAGTTTTATATATAGTACGCTATTTCTGTATATGGCGGACCAAAGGGTTCAGTGTGAAAATCTCTAAGATTTGCAATTTAAAGGAGATATACCTTGCAGACCTCGAGGTAAACGAGGTAAACCTTGCAGACCTCGAGGTAAACGAGGTAAACCTTGCAGACCTCGAGGTAAACGAGGTAAACCTTCCAGACCTCGAGATAAACCTTGCAGACCTCGAGGTAAACCTTGCAGACCTCGTTTAAATTGTAAATCTTAGAAATTTCCACACTTAACCACAATAATAATAATAATCACAATAGTAGCAGCCATGTTGTTTTATCTATAAGGGTCTCTCAAATTATTACAGAACAAATCATGTATGTATTATATTTTCATTATAGCTGAAGAAAGTTATTGAATATCACAAAAAAATCATCAGTAGTATATATTTTATAGAAATTTAAAGAAGCATTTTCTTTTGTACTTGTACTTTCTATAGCACAAGTTTGTCTGAAAGTGATGAAGAGGATGCATGGGGGAGAAATTCAAACCTTGAAACGTACCAGACTCTGCCTGTCTCGAGAATATCAGCGGCCCAGGTGGCGACCAAAACTGGAGAAGCTCAACGATGGATATCTGCGGATCCCTCCAATGGCTATATTCGCGTTTATAACCCGACTAATCCAAGAGATTCCAGGATTTTTGCCTGTTCTACCAAGACTCCCGCTTTAGAGGTGAACACTTGAAATAGTTATCAAAATATTTATTCAATTTCACTAAATTAATAAAATAATACTGTTTAGTTTAGACCACAGATACCGAGCGTAATCTGGTTTCTAAAAATATAGAAATATATATTTAATATTTTAAAAATTATTCGTAAAGCCCGATTTACACGGGCATCCTGGATGGCAATTCGGGATGCCCGTGTAATTAAAATTAGTATATGTTGAAATTTATTTAATTTATTCTGAAATTTTATTATATAAAATTTTATTAAGACCGAGTATCAAAGGAAACTTTTTGAAGGTTTGAAATCCTAAATAACTTTTAATGTATGTATTTATTTGTTTAGTTTTCCCACCATATCTATCACATGATACTATTTTCACATAATTCGGACAGGACAACATTAACCGCATATCTTTTACTCAGTAGATCTGTTATTAATTATCGATTTTACTCTGTAGATCTGTTATTAATTATCGATTTTACTCAGTAGATCTGTTATTAATTATCGATTTTACTCTGTAGATGTGTTAATAATTATCGATTTTACTCAGTAGATCTGTTATTAATGATCTATTTTGCTATGCAGAAGTATCCTCAATTATTGAATTTACTCTATAGATGTGTCATCAGTTATTGATTTTGTTCGGTAGATGTGTCATCAGTTATCGATTTCGCCAGACGGGATCTTTGTCCACTATTGTGGTGACCGTCTGCATCGTCTGCTGGCGTCTGACTGTCCCCTCCAGGTGCAGAATGACTTTCTCAACACCATTGGGTTCACCAATAATCGAAGAATGCAGAAAATGGGAACCAGCTTGGAACTTGGATATCTCATAAGATTCTTTTCTGGTGAGTTAGAAAAAACATGATTTACGGCTGCTTTAAAAAACATCGCACTATAATATAATATTATATATTATGTAAAATCTATATTTATATTCCATAAACCAGACATATATACAAATGTACTAATTATTTGCATAAAAATTGTTACATAATTGCATATTGTGTGTTTCGGAAGTGTTTTTATTGATCGATTAGCACTATAATATCCTGTCATTACTTCGATGTCCCTCATTGATCGATTAGCACTATAAAATCATGCTTCTATCCTAATCGCTATAATTGAAATATTAACCACATATTGTGTATTTCATAGAAATTAATTATTTAACGGTGCAATAAATTTATATATTGATTAATTTTATAATATTCTTTTGTTGATACAACAAACAACGACACAAGCTATATTTTCCTCATTTGTCATGTGGTTATGCTATTCCCTTCGTCCTTATAATATGTTTCCTTTCCATGTTATCTATAGTCCCAGCAATGTTTATTTCCTTCACAATTTTAGACAGCTGTGTTTTTGCACCCTTTTGTAGGCTCAAAAACCAATATACCTGTATGTTATAAACAGTAGGCATGAAAATATTTAAGACGATAAAATACAAAATTGAAAAAAATCTAAATAAATCTAAATTACGGTATTATTGAAAATAATGTTATTCTATTATTAATATTTTTTATTAAGAATATTTCAATCGGGAAACATTATGAGAACCAAATGTAATATATTATAAATAAAATTATATAGTATACGGAGAGCTTCTTTTTACAAAGAATGAAATTTAAAATTAAAATTCTTAGTGCAGACATAATAAACATATTAAAGTTATCTGTATTTAATAAAATCCGTTTTTCTCGTACTACATGTGACAAGTTCACACAAAAATTATATTTCAAAATCAATAATACATGAAGAAAATAGTATCCGGGAGTATTCATTCATATATTTATGATATTACATTCTGTGGCGGAATTAAACATTCAAAATCTACCAATCGGGGAGAAGTTTAACATTTTAGAGGAATGTAAACTGGTTTATAAAATGGTATTAAAATTGCATTGTGTTTTTAAATAATCTTTCTAACGTGCTGTTTGAATAGAATAAAATATACATGTACTATTAAAGGGTTTAGTCAAATTTAAAATCTAAATGAAAATCAAAATTAATCCTTTTGTCATTGTAAAATTTTTTTGATAATAATGCTAGACCTATCTGCGTAATATTTATTATAATTTAATTTAATCTAATCACATTATTTTTATGAAATATAAATTATTTTCAATTTAATATTTATTTATATATATATATATATATCTATATATCTATGTAATTGAGCGTTATTTATTTAAGATATTTCGGTTTCAATGAGATAATGCATAAACTGTTCGTAGTCTGCAAATCTTACAGTTTCACATAGACGGTTGAGGAGTGACGCTTTTTATTTGTCCAGTTTAGTAATTAGCAGAATATGTATGACGTATACAGGAATAACGAATTATTATTAACCTGCAATAAACAATAATAATCTATAACAATTTGTCTTTTTATAAATTACAGCATATATATATATACAGGTCAACACAGAACTTTATTGACTTTTAACTTATCAAAATTCTTATAAGATTATTCCTTCAAAAGACAGCGTCATTTTCACTCACATAGTCAATCATTTCTAATGAATACAATGTTCTGTGTAACATTCAATTCTCAATTACTTATAATAAATATATTTCAATATTTTGCCCCCATTTTGTAGTGTTTTCCATTACACAGGGTTTTACAAAATGTTGATTGTAATAAAACAGAACGTAGACGTAAATGCATTAGACTAGTAAGCTATATAGCAATTAACTGTATTTTTTCTGTCCCTTTTAGGAATTCCACTTCACGAGAATATTTTCTCCCCACGTAGCAAACGATCCTACCTTCTCGTGAAAAGGGCAAAGATTCTGGGCCGGTGGAAGGTCCGCCTCTGCGTGCTCAGTGGAACACGGCTACTTCTCTATAAAGGTAGCGCCAGCCCCACGCAGCCTTAGTTGAATAGAACATATCTAATCTTCTCCATTCTCCATTTACCATTCACCATTGTTTCTTATACTTACTGCGTGATATTGATCTTGTTGTTCTTCTTGATCCTTTTAACTGAATAAATCATAAATAATTCGTAAATAGTTCGTAAATAGTCAATTAGTAATATTATTATCTACAGACTTACAAACAGCTGGTGTTCGAATTAAGTTTCACCCCATCTATCACATTTTAAACATCTTTATTGCACTTAAGTTTATTAGTTACTTTACTAACAGCGCTTGTTTTCCAGATTTGTTTCATTTTGTCTGTTAATTAATTGGATCAAAAGAATAATACTATTTTCAGGATTTAATAAGTTCAGCATCGGAACAAATATTATGTCACTTGATTCCTATACAAAGATATGTAACATTAATTTTCTGTTATCGCTAGAATATATACTCTTCAAATTCACTGTTAGAAAGTTGTAAGTTTCAATGCATTGTATTCTTGACGTATATCCACCATTAGGGAGCAACAGGTCGAGCATTCCCACAGACATCATTCTGGCCAGAGGGGAGTTGAGCATTGACAAGTCACGTGACTTCTGTTTGCGCATCACATCTCGACTTCAGGATAACAAGACCTATCTCATCACTATGAAGAACGCTCAGGACTTTGAGAAGTGGCACAAAAAGTTGAAAAATGTGAGCTCTATGTAATCGTATGAATACAAAATTATTTCGTTATGATATAATGTACGATTCAAATTTTAAAGTTATAATTTTTGTACTAATAATTTTGAGCGTGCACTACACAAATATTACATTTAATAAAGTGTTACCCAAATAATTTACTTTTGGGAGGAAAATATCACAGAACATTAAGAGAAGGATGTGTTCTCTAATGCTTCCATTGTACACCATTGCTGCTTTTAAATGGTAAATATAAGAGAATCTAACCTGTAGATCTTGTTACCAGTAAATCAATTATTGGATCAATATTAAAACATTACTTTTCCTTGTATGCCGCATACTTTCTGTATAATCTATTTGTGAAATGTATTTATATAATCCTTTTTCTCTATTTTTAAAGGGTTCTTTTCTGGTATTAAATAACTAATAATTTAAGTTAATTTCGCAAGCTGGTTTTTTCTTTCAATAATTGTTTTTCTCCTTTAAGTGGATTTATCGCTTTTCATTTTTTAAAAGAGGCCAGCACTTTTTCATGTCTAATGAAACTTTAAATTTACGGCTCGATGTTAAGAGCTCACATAATGAGTATGAATTGCATATAACCTCTTTACAATTCCATAACAACAAACTACTGAATCTACTATATGGGCAACATGGATATCTATAATATCTACTCTATAACCACTAAATGGAAGCCACTAATTGCCTAGCCGCTGAGACAAATAGAAAATTGATACATTTGCAGAGTTTTCGAGAAACATTTATATCAATTAATGCTGTAGTCAGATTTGTATTTATTTATCACTTTGTTTATATGACAAAAACGTTTGAAAATGTTTGACTAAATTTCTAAAATACGTTACCATTCAAAACCTAAAAACCAGAATCTTTAAAATATTGAAATTCGTATCGTGAGCTAAAAATTAATCGATACACCCTTTTTCAGGTAAATTTCTTTTATTGTTTCCAATTTTTTTTTAAATTAGCAACTTTTAAATTTAATAATTAAGTAAAAGCAATAAAATATAAATGTCCTTCAATAAGAGAGAGAGACTGTGTACTGAGAGCTGGGTACTGTTGGGTGTCTAACACACTGCCGCATGGATGTCCCCATGTTTAAATCAATAGATTGATTACGTCATCAACCTCCAATTCTTTCACATTACAGCTAATGATGAGGTGAATAGCGCTGGCACATAGTTTCTGGGCCTGTCTGGCTTACACACACAGTTAACTGCAGCGCACACAGCTTTGAGAACCCCTTTGAGAACGCGAAAACAGTCTCTCTCTCTAATTGAATGATAAAAAACATTTATCTTTTATTGCTTTTACTTAATTATTAAATTAAAAAGTTACTGATTAAAAAAAATAATTCTGGAAATAATAATAATACAAAAATTACCTGAAAACGGGTGTATCGTTTAATTTTTTCCAGGGTTGTATGAATCCACATTTATACGAACCATGTTTATAATAATGCTATTCTTCTTTAATTAGTGTTATCCAATTTCGACTGCATATCCCAAAAGCTGTCTTATATCCTATAGTCTGGTACTACTCTCCGTGGGACATTCTGTGCTTCACCTCCAATGTTACTAATTAGATGTATATCCCTATACCCGGCCGTGACCAACCCTACAGGCTACTGATAGAGTGACCGACTGTGCGGACCTGTCCCACTCGAACCTTGAGCTCATTCCCAAACCTCTGTTTGCTCACACGGACTTGCGGAGCCTCAATCTTCGGCACAATGTTCTGCGAACCCGTCCCCTTGGTTTTGCTGCAACAATTATGGGATGTATCGACGACCTCAGACAGTAAGATTGATCGTTCTGTTTGTATAAAGTGCTGTTTGTGACCTCCGCTAATCTAATCTACAAATACAGTCATTCAACAGATATTCTTTTAGTTTCAATTTGGGTCATATATAGCTGTAATAATATAATCCAGAGATTGATCACCTGGAACAATTAAGTTAGTTAAAACAATTTGAAGGTAATATATGAACTACCAAATTATAGGAGGGGGGGATAAATGGTACCACCTTAATTTGAGATTTAACACACCGGCTATAATGTAGAAGTTGTGAGCATTGATCAATTGATTCATTTAATATTTGTCGATATTCTTTTGACGAGATATATAATATATATATAACATATTATGTTGATAAAAATCAGCGATGACAAACACTTCTGTTCTTAAATCTGTTTATTTGTGATACGGAAGTGTCGTTTTCGTCAATTGTTGCTTTGATTAAATAGTAATATTGATTAGATAATACCAATCAATCTAACAATGGTATTTTAATACTTTTTAATTAGGTCTATATTATATTTGTGGATTTAATAAATATAGTTTTTAAAAAGCCACAAAATCTTCTCAAAACACAGAAAAAACGTTAACTCCAAACTTCATTGCTACCAACTTATGTGACCAATATTGCTCAAAATATATGAACCTAGATATTAGATTACACTATTTACATTAATATTTATACTGTTCATATTTATTAATTTAAACATTACAATTTTTTTTACAATGAACCTTGTAAAGATGTCCCTTGTAAAACTTTTTAATATTTTAAAATATTCATGCCTATATATATATATATAAGGTAGTCTAAACACGTGCAAATATGTGTAAATACGTGCTAATACGTGCTAATACGTGCTAGTACGTGCTAATACGTGCTAATACGTGCTAATACGTGCTAATACGTGCTAATACGTGCTAATACGTGCTAATACGTGTTAATACGTGCTAATACGTGCTAATACGTGCTAATACGTGCTAATACGTGCTAATACGTGCTAATACGTGCTAATACG
>JAUZND010003883.1:0-12015 GCA_034780555.1 Coelogynopora nodosa
AATCGGTCATTCAGAAAGTTTAGCGATTCCTGAGATTTGGAGCGATTCTACCGATTCTACTTTTCGAAAACGCTCATTGTATATTCGTTCCGAAATAAATCTCTCCTAGTAACAAAATTCCCGCTCTCTGATTTCAAAAAAGTTGGTAGCAAGCTAAGTGTGAAGGAAGTGGGACATATAATATAACATAATTGTCTAAATTTCACTTTTTCGATCATGCGGACGTAAGCTGCTCGAAACGAACATTTCAAATATATAACAACAACGGTATTATAGGCTTTTAATTGTCTTTATGCGGATATAGATAGTGAGGAAATATGCAGCGAATCGCTCACTTCATCATAACTTGCTCCTCGGGGAGTTTCAAATAAAATGGATGAACGAATAAAGAGAACATTCTATGCAATTAATACATTAATAACCACTTCTTATTGAAACTAAAAAAGATAAGCGCTCAATATTTATGCTCTTTATACTCATTGGTTTTGATTATCGACGCTCGCAATAGACTCTTTTAAATTCTTAATTTGGATAATATTAAATGATAGCAGTGTTTCACATGTCCCGCAGTATATAGTAGGCATATAATTTATTATTGTCAAGAAAATTATGTGGAAGGCTGAATACTGGAATTGTTTATTACTCATAATTATGTTTCTACATCCATGCTGCAGTGCATATAAGATATATATCAAATTGTTAATTTTATTCATAAATAAAAAGTTATAGTATTATAATTACACATAATATGACTCACTTAACTTTATGGATATTATTCGCTTTTAAAATATATAAATTTCACACATGTTGTTAATATAAATCAAACTAAACATTCTGTGGAATAATTTAGCAATCCATATCCCGAAATTGTACCGAATTTTAATGCAGGTTGACTGAGATATTCTATTGGGTCATTATTAAATTATTTCACACTCTTATAGCCACAGTCATTTATTCACACTAGGCATTTACGTTCACCAACATAATATGGTTTATCTTGATAATAGATGCTAAATAAATTTGGCAGGCAAGTTGTTTTTCCGAAATCAATTATTAAGTCAACTTATTTTATGTCTGCACCACCCACAGTAATTCTAATAAACAGTTTTGAGCGCTTGTTAACGCATATTGGCTGTGACGTGTCTTCGAAAAATATGTTAACATTTTTATAGACGCAAATATCGATTGAAATGGTTGAACGTTTATCTCATCAACGCAAAAATTTTGTTTGATACTTTGCGACCAATGTGCAGTTTTTTCTTTTTGGAAAGTTATATTAGGTGTCCATGTTTTGGACTATAAAACACTTGTTATTATAAATATACATAATTTAAAGTGATAACAACAATTTTTATTATATGAAAAATCAAGTTTTTAAAAACAATATTTCGTAAGAGAATACTTAAATAATGTTAATTATGATTTCATAAACTATTACAATTCACATTAAAATAAATCTAAGAAGTGTTTACCTATATGTTCCAATTTTAAAGACAGTGATTTGTTTGAAGAAGTTGATATCTGATATGCAATGTTTTAAAACAAGAAATGTATTTAATTTCGCAGCAATCATCTAATTAAATATACCATTTTTGTGTTCTAAATTTCATTAGATGGTTAGATACCAATCAACCATTTTAAACTCTTAAAATATCCATCCCTGTATTTGTTGCATCTATTTTGATCAAAATCGGTTATCTTTATACTTTTCCCCCTGATAACACGCTGTCAAACGAAAAATATTTTGTTTTTGTGGTTGAAACTAGAAGTCTACTAGAAACTAGAACTCTTATCTAAAACATAATTGTTTCCTATACCAATCTCAGTGTCAACTTAATTGGCGATCTATTAATAATTTATAATCCACTCAAGTTGCTACCCTTATTCTTTGTTATCAACACTGCCTAATTCAGTCTGAGGTTGTTCTTTTATGTTTTTCCTGTCTCATATTCTGTTGTAGATCATTCCCGTCTGTGGATATCTTGTGTCTTGGTACCTACGATAAAAAGCTGGACTACAAAAGCCATTCTGGCCGAGTAAGTTATCTCAGTCTCGTTGGTAGGCCTACTCATTTCTAATTTAAAAGATCAAAATATCACTTACGCTGATCTTTTCAGAATGGAGGTGAAGTATAATTATAACTTATGTTAGGTTTTGGTTCAACGAAATGTCGATAGAACCGCTTATTGTTATATTAATACTTTGCGGATTTGGGGTGTACACCTCCAGCACACTCCCAAAGACAGCACCTAGCTGATAAAAAGCAACTCAACTAATTAATCCGAAATTTGGAACCAGTAAACAAGTTTTCTTGTGGACATTTTGGCATAAATTGTTTTTGATCTTTATTTCCTCATTTTAAAATTTTTTTTGGTAGCATCTATTTTTCTAATAATTATTTTCCACTTTTTCAGATTTTTATATAACTACTTTTTGGATTAATGACACTAAATATATTCTTGATTTATTTTAATCAATAAGTTTGAACTGGTTTCAACAGACAATGAAAATTGAAAATATTATTTTCCCTAATTACCTCCCAACACTAAATTTGGGCATGAGAATAATTTAGAAATCAAATTATGGCATATTACGTGGTTCTCAGCAGTACCAACAACAAGGGCAGGCTATGTTCAAAATTTAAAATTGTTATTTTTTACCTTCAACAGTATCGCATTCATGTGAAGTGTTGTCCACTGTAATAAAATAAATTATAATGTATGTGACTACCTTTGAAAGTCCACTGCGTATAAAATATTTTTACATGATCTTTAAAGGGTAAAATATTAAATCAACTTGAATAACACGTTCGTTATTGTTTAAACCCTAGAAGCATCAGGCGCTTTTGGAAGCCTACATAACCGGGGAGGGATCACATTGAACCACCAACATTTATCCTATGCAGTTAATTATACTCTTAAATGTAGTGCATTATTATGTAGTTTGTTAAGGCTATTCTAAAATATATTATTTGTATTCTAATCAGATAATTATTATAGGTACATGATTGATAGTGAAAAAATAATGTGAAAATATGCTTCAAACAAAAGAATTAGCACAAAAGATGTAACCGGTCAATGAAAGTTTCAACTCGACGGCCATCTTATTTTAAATAGCTAATTTTGAGTTATGTATTATGTTGTCGACTTCTATACTAAATAAAATTTAATTCTACGAATGTGTGGAACCGGAAGTGTATTAAAAACTAGGTGTGCTAACTTACTTGCCCTTAGCAATGAAATATCTATATGGGGTGACTGTGTCAATTTTGGTGAAGAAGCGTTGTTATGTCTATATATCTGTATACTATTTTCTACTCTGTAAACAATGCACAATTATTTTACCTATTAACGTTATAGTTGCATAAGTAATTAAGGTTAAAATTGTTGATCAAATCTTTTGTACTTATTACAATTTTTGCGTATCTAAATTGATATATTTATTGATATTTTCACTGCTCGTTATAAAAATGGTTAGAAATTATTATTCCGCAGTGTAATGAAATTAGATATATGTTTGCGCATTACTATACTATAATTGGATTTTATAATATATAGTTTTTTTGTTGATCGTGATATTTAATTATATACAAAATCAATATACAACTCAATCACTACAAGATATTATTATGAAATAAAGTATCATCATTAAAATAAAGTGATAGAGGTATAACAACATCGTTTTGTTGGTAAAAAATAATTATTAATGATGATAACAAATAAAAACCAAAGTTATAGTTTAAGTTTTATGTATACAGGCCATTTAATTTTTATTTTCCTTTAATAATTTATAATTCTATCTTGACCTATGTTTCTAAAAATACAAAATAACGATGTTATAATCCTACCCGTTTATATTTTTATTTTTTATCGCAATTAACAAAAAAATAATATATAAATTAGTAATTGACCTATTTATTGTGTTGCATACTGAACAAATATATATTACCTCGCGTTTTCTGCGCTTGGGGATTTTAAGACGTTGAATTTGTCCAATTTTTTCTAACTTCAGAGTGGCAACTCTGTTATTATTGTACTATATTATTATTATATGTATTTTAAATTTAAACCTATAATTCATGCTAATTTAATATTTTTAGACTATCTATCCATATTTTGAATTGAAATACTTTAAATGTATTTTTTATATATATCAATATTTATTCAAAACATATTACTTAACCATATATTTATATTGATTGTGTAAATCTGTGAAGCACCAATTAAATTTCACTGTTTTCATGCGTGATTATTGTCGATCAAAACAATTACACTTCAATACTGGTTTGTATTCCGTAGTTTTAATTCCTGGACTGTTTTCGATTAATTTTGTTATTTATGTCTCATACATATATTCATTAAAGCATGCATTTAACAAAATCAGACTATGCAAATTTTATTTCAGTGAAAAAGCAGTTAGCTTGCTGCAAAAATGCTGCTCATATTAATTATAACATTATAGTTGCCGTCTGTTTGATGTTCTAATTCTTTATAAATCTTAGTATATTTAATAGAAAATGGCGCTTTTGTATCGATAAAATAGTTTTTTCGACACCTTTCCTTTTTTGGTTATTTTGTCAACGTTTTCAAAGTGAAAATCGCTGGAAGGTAACCCTCCACTAATAGGATGTGTGCGATTAGGATTAACCAAGAATCATACTCAAAACATTACATAAATATACAGAGAAAGTATAGACTAAATTGTAGGTTAGTCGATCTAAATTGATATTTAATAAAAATTGATTAATAAATTAATATTCAATTTCAATTGAATTCATTTCAATTTCAATATTCTTCCCAATTTCAAATCTATAGATCTATTAACATTTGATTGGTTATGTTTATATATGTATATAGACACATATTTTTTATACATTTATCAAAATAAGAATTACTAAATTCCTTAACGGGGTATTTAGCAATAAATAAATAAACACTTCACACAAAGTAGGTGGAAGTGGAGGCAAGATTGTATTCCACTTTAATTATATTTGGAAATTTCTTAGCCGAGTTTATAGATGACTATTACAGTCAAACATTCTAGCAATCTCTCAGTTTCTTATAGCATTGAGAAAGATTATCCGTATAGGAGAAACTAGACCGGCTATATAGCAATTAACTTTTGGTATCGTGCGGCATCGTTGTTCATTATTGAGGTTGATTAGAGAAAGCCTTCCGGTATCAATTCGATATTTTAGTTTAGTTCGATGTTGCATCTGGTATTTTGCTGGTTGTATCTATATACACTGTATTAGTATATATGGTACTCTTTATAATAGTAGGAATGTGGTATGACTGGAATCTTTGAATTAAACTATTTGAATTAAACTACTATTGAATTAAACTATATATTTTTTATCATCCATCCAAGTCGATTTAATTTTACACTATTTGTTACTATTATGTATTATTTAATGTGTACTTAATGTGTTACTCTGTAATTTTAGTAAATAAAATTGTTCTGGTTTTATTTATAGGAAAAGTATATCATATTAATAGTGAATTTGGTGAATGTTTGTTCAAAATGTGTTTACTTCAAATTTAATTACAAACATATTATTGATTATAATTTATTAAATGCAGACTTTGTATGCTATACTACGAGTATATAATATGTACAACTTGTTAAATTGCTATAAATATATAATGACATTTTCCATGTATGCAGTAAATGTAATTCATATGTAGATCTGTATTATTATTTAATGTAATGCTATTTAGTTTCAATTGACATCGCTTATACTATTCTTTTGTTGATAAGAACATTGTTTTCCATGAGAGAATTCTGGGAGGACACATTTCTTATCTTATTCTGACAGACATATTTGAAATCCATGTAGATTATTATCACTTTTTTATCTCAAATAATACAGCATTCAATGTGTTTATAGAACATTGAAAGTAAATTGTTATGTTTGATTAAATTTGTCATTAATTAATTTGGTAGTATATTATATTTTTAAATAACCATTGCAACTGGCTATTTTTAATTGAAAACTGTTTGTAAATGTTTCTAAAAATTTTATTAATTTTTATAATTAATACATTTTGCCAACTTAATACATAAATGAGCTCGAGGAAGATATGATTGGTTGTTTTAACTGATGTTACAATCTTTATTTTCTTCCTATTTGTTGTCCGGTTTAAAACAAATAATCAAATGTTTATAATAAATGTTGATTTTTCTTTTCTTGAAATGGGATACATATATAGGGTGATATCAAAATTATAATTCATACTAACTATTTCCGTCATGAGTTATATTTTTAACGAAATTAAAAATTTTGAAACATTATAATATACATTTTCTTAATATTTTTATTTTGATTTGCTACAAACTTGAATACGTTTATTATGTTTGATTATACGTGATAATATAGTTAATCACGAATTAACTGAATAATATAATGAATAGTTAATCTATTTATTTATTAATTTGACTGTTTATCAAGTGAAAGAAAATATTATTTGTTTCTCAATAAAAAAAATAATCTTTTTTGTCACTATTTAAATAGAATAAAAAAAATTACAAAACTTATTTGAACTTTTATAAATGTTGTCATAACTTTTTTTATTCCTTTCCAGTTAGCCTATATACTAAATTAAACATTGACACCGAAAGCATAGGATATCAGTTATTTCTTTGTGTTTTTCTGCTCTATATTCGAGTTTTTATAATTTATCGATATAATATCGCTAGCAAAAAAAAGTTCTCTTTTGTCTCGTTTCAGGTCCAAGTCGGGAAATGGGTGTCAAGTTTTCATAACATGGGAATGGCGTTCGATCGAACTGTTTGGAATAAAATTCAAGACTGTACCAAGGTAGGCCGACTCACACTATACAACACACTATTGGCGTAAAAGGGCTCGTTTCTGATCATATATAAGGAAGAATAAGTTTTCATGATCAATACACTCTTTCCTGTTTTGTTATGAAGTTTTATTGCTCATAATCTACCAGTCTTACAGTTAATTTTTTTATTAAAAGCATTATTGTGGAGTTCATTTAATATTAGCTTAATACTTTTATGAGATTTTGCTTTTAATCATAAATACTATTAAAATATAATTAATACTATTTCCACTTGTTTAACTGATTAACGCTTTGTACTGTTTTCTCCTAGCCCAATTCCTTTTTAGAATAAGTTTTATTTACTAAAAACCAGCACAATTTTCTTATACTATAATATTCTGTTAACTCGTTTAATTTATCAGCTATCTAATTAGCTGTAATTTGCACCTGTTAATCATCACGCTTGCTCTAACTTTGTCAATGACTTTCGCTAATTTTTAAATTATACAATTGTTAATAAAGTATTGCGCATTTCGATTTCATTAACGTTAACACTGATTGATGACATTTGTATAACTACAGTGCTTACTAATACTTAATCGTTTGGTTGAGAAGATGCTGCAGTGCTGCAGTGTGAAATTGATAAAAATTATTGATAATAATAAATGGAAATTAATTTTATTGTTTGTATTGTTTTAGAAGGAAACTAGTAAAAATCAGATATATTATTGAAACTAATATTCAGAAAATGTTCCAAAAAAATTCTAACTGCGACTATTTTATTCGTGTATACGCTTCAATCAATCCACCTCTTGTGGTTGATCCTTTTTCCATTATGTTGTAATGCACGCCTTCAACAATGAGAATATATAGCGAATATACATTGTGCACAATGTCACATGTTTTAAATTATCAGTTGAGTGATGGAATAAATTAATCATGGCTTTGATTTCTAAAAATAAAGAAAACGTTTGGTCCTGAATTGATGTCAAGTCCTTTTTTTATGGTGTTGCATATATTGATATAATCTTTCTTTCTATTTTTGTTGTTGCTTGCTCGAATTTCTTATTGTAAGGGTTTTGATTATGGCTAAAAGTATATTTAATCATAATTTTGATAACTTTTACATAACAATTTAAAAAAATTAAAAGAGGAATATCTTGAATTAAAAGAAAATTGAAATGGTTGACGAGGGACTCAAAGTGCCTGGATTAATTCCTAAAAGCAGGTAAACACGAGAACTCTTATCTAAAAAATCGAGAATACAAGGCAAGCCTACCAGGAAGATTTCTATGAACAAAAAAGGAAGATAACTATAATGCAATAAAAAAGCTAGAAAACTATTTTTCCAAAGATTGAACTGGGTTACACAGTTAAAAATCTCATAATTACTATAGTTGACAAGTATAATATATATATATATATATATATATATATATATATATATATATATAGAGATAAAGTAATAAAGGTTGCCTACAGAAAAGCTAAACTCTGCTGACAATTCAAATAATGCTACATAACTGTCAATTGGATTAATAATCCTGCTATTAGCACAATCCAAACTGGCTGAATTGCAGTCTCTTTAGGAGGGTAAAATTCCAAGAAGTGAAAATTGACTGACAAGCTCAATTTTAGACTTAAAAAAAGAAAGTGTTGTACTTTTTTGTTATATATTATAAAGTGTTTTCCTAAAAGTACCTATCTTTTTATTAAAATCATATCGCATTCCTATTATATTAATCTAAAAATTTCGGTATGAAAGTTTAAAAAATTGGCAATATTTTTTAAATTTCGTATAACATGTGATTTTATCTGAAATTTTATTTTAAATTTGTAACTTTTTAGTCAAAATTCATATTCTACTTAAAACGTCACGTAGCATTACTAACCCTGTTTCTGTGACAATCTTCTCCTCTCACAATTCTGGTCCGAGAAACACACCAGACTGAAAGGTCACAATATACAAGCAAAGCTTGTCTATCACCAGTTAAACATTGTAATCAGTACCTAAATATCGCTGATAGTTCACTTGTTCAACCAAAACACCTGCTCCTTTTGCGTAACATTTCCTCTAAGTGAATATCTAGAAATCTATCTTGAGTTATTATTCTGCTATTGTTATTGGTTTTTCATAATTTGCTAAATAAATTGGAGACACCAGTAACTTAAGTGTATAATTAGATTCTATTATTAAGAGTATAATTATGTTGTATTTTTAAATATCATGAACGCCTGATCTTTTTTTCAACTAATGGCTATTGTCGTTAGCAACGAAATGCCATTTATAACCCACGTAAACTTATTTTAAAATAAATACATTAAAAACAAATGATATATTCAATAAAAGTCACACTATAAAATATTTATTGCAAATAATTATACAAAATATCAACGTTAATTTAAGTTACTTTTAAAATATGATCTACGCTCAGTCATACATGTTTTAATTTTACTGACTCGTGTTTTAAGGAGGTAAATTATATTTTTTTCATATTTTATTATTCATTGTTAACTTATTAAAAATTAATCGATTTATTGTTTTTTATTTACCATACCTAGCTTTTTTGAAAATATCCGCATTATCACACAATGGATGGTCTATTGAGTAATTAAATCATCTGGGTATCTAATTTAAATATATTTATATAACATCATTTCGTTTTCCGGAAGGAATTAGATAAGTGCAACCTAGAACTACAGCTTTTTCGATCAATCATTTCAAATATGCCATGATAAAACTGTACTTGTCCAGATATAATATTTGTTTACATTTTAAGTTATAGTTTAGCACGACTTAACTCAATAATATACTCCGTGCAATGAATATATTTCTCATTTGAATAGAAATTCTGCAACTTTGACGACTACAACTGGGATTGGAGCCTCCAGTGGCTGAGTCATCGTTGCATTCCGAAGGGTCTCCAAGTTATGCTGTTAATCCACTCACCGAGAGTATTTCACATAGGCGAATGGTGAGTGAGGAAACTCTCGACATATTTGTTGGCTGTATTTGAAAGTAAAATGTGGATACTTCTCTTATACTAATACTCCCAGTGTTAACAACTCAACAACTGGTACCGCAAAAAACGTCAAATGTCTGTGAAATATAATATGTTAACCATGTATCTTTCAACAGCTAATTTGCCTTGACGGATTTTAAATTGATTTATTGTATTTATTTATTGTATTATTAGTGTTTACTCGATATTATAGAATAAATTACGTGTGATTACAAGACAACATAGGTTTAAAATTGCGTAATATATTTTTGTTGTTGAAATATTTTGATTATTAAAGTGTAATTTATTAATCAGTTTTTGTCAATCAATAAACTGTTGTTATTATTCATTCACTCGTTAAGTACCTCTATTCAAATCTATGATATAAATTTATTATTGCCTATTTAAAATAAAATTGTCAGATGCATAGTTCCATATATTTTTGATATCATAGATTTTAAATCATTAACATTAAATAATGTCTCGTGACCATAATATTCGGAGTCGTCGGCTACATCCCTGATAGAATGAATAATCGTTATTAGCTAGCCTACATTACTGAGGAAAGTTTCTTTTATTATATCGGCTTTTTTCATGCGTGACAAATATTGTGGGTAATGTTTATTATTTTAGATAATGCTATGTTTCTGGTATTCGAGTTTGAACAATATATTTGTATGTAATTAATTGGATAAACGGAATTTTGTTTTTCGGAATAACACATTTGGGCGTCAATAATTTTTGAAATAAATATTTTTTAATCACAAAACACTGTCATTTGCTATATTCTATAATTAAATTATCCTAAATTCTGATATTGCATCATGATATTTTATTATTCTTAGGTGTTTATTAAATTAAAATGTTGACCACGAATAATAGGCCTACTTCTGAAAGATGGGGAAGTTAACGAAATTATGGTGTGTTCTAGTTTCGTATAAATGATGTAGCCAAGTGCAAATATTTGTAAATAACATCATAATAAGTACTTCAATAATGGATTCTATGTAATATTAACGCATTTCTGTATTCATTCCACCGAATTTATAATTATTTCCATTATATAATATATAAAACATACATTTTGAACTATATCTGAATATCATGTTCAATTATAAAAGTTAACCATATACATAACTAACAATGGTGGATCAAATTAAAGCTTACTTTTCTAAGTATTCGTGTAGGAAAAGTAACTTACCGATCAGTCTAAAATTTAGAGTACCTACCTGAAGTTCAATAAGCTTTCGAATTTAGCAAATATGTGAAAATCATATTCCTATTTTTAATTCTAGCAAGTGACGCAAAATGTTACATAAATTTACAATATTGCCTCTATTTTTGATGAAATATTGTTTTGTTTACTGAATTTAATTAAACAATTTATTAAAATCTCCACTTTTGAAGAAACTATATTTTGATAGAAAATTTGAATTATTGATGTGAATAACATTAACCTGTAACATTTTATAGAATCATGATATTTTCTATTATGTAAACCCAGTAAACCCAGTATCAGTTATATGAAAGAGACAGCTCATGAGTGGCCAATTTAGATAAACTATACTTAATTCAACAAACGACTAAAATAACAGATAATCCAATCTGAAAAGTTGAATGCTATATAATATTCAATTTGTTGTTTAGCAGGAACTGCATTCAATATATTATAATTAACTCATAATTATTTATTCTGAACAAGGTATTCTATTATTTTAATGGGACCGCTTTAGAATTTGAATATATTAAACTAAATATACTATTTTTATATACCTATGTATAATTTTTTCACATAAATCAAATACCAATTACCGACCTAACTATTTGTTTAAACAATTCTCCTTCATTTATGAGTTTCGATAACATTATTTCTAATAATAATATATTAAGAAACACCTGCGCCATTATTTACAACAAACGAATCTGAAAATATGAATTTTTAATATTTCTGGTAGCCAAACGACAGCGACCAAATAGTGACAACCGATCGGATTGGTTACTTAACCCTTCGTACGTGGACATACTTTTTAGGGTATGCTACATGGAGGAGGGGGGGGGTTTTACCCCCCCTGGAAAACCAAACTTCCTATTATCCGATTAAGCTGAAAGTTGGTATACATATTCCTCCTAAAGACTCATCGCGCGTTTTTATTTTCAAAAAAATTAATCGATTGGTATCATTTTTATGACCTGATTACGTCATAAACTCCAGTTAGGAAAAC
>JAUZND010003884.1:0-12014 GCA_034780555.1 Coelogynopora nodosa
AATAACAGCATTTTCTATTGAAATAATCTATCCAGTTATACGATACAGAGTACAGTAGATAGTAAAATATATATAGATTATTTAACATTATTTTAGTAATTATCCTTGAAAATTATACTATTTTGACACACTATACAGTATATCTCAAAATATAAAATAAGTTCAAAGATGCTTCTGAAAATATATATTAAATTCCTATGAATATGTTCTTGACCTTCAATTATTTCGACTTAATTTTTAATGACGTTATTTTTTGGAAATATTTTTTTAATTTTTCAATTTTATTTGCAATATTTTTAAGACCAGTCACATAATCAAGCTATACGTAGTGTATGTTGCAGCGTCCAATTTTTTCTAAACTATTTACAATCGATAATGTTACTTAGTAACGCGGGGCCTATAAATAAACAAAATATCCATTGGAATGGGGTTCCAGTGGGAAAACGACTAATCCATGTCGTGGAGACAATACAATCATTACAATACCTCTATTACCCAAATATTGTTACAGCTCTTAACCCTTAGTATGTAGACATATTTTGTAGAGTTTGCCACGTGGAAAATCTACGTTCCAAAATATTTAATTGATTAGTATAATTTTATGACCTAATTACATCATAAACTCCAGTTAGGAAAACTATAGGAAAGTAATCATATATGCTATATTGACCTATATATGCTATAATTTTTAATAAATGCAACCAATTTATTTGATTCTTTTTGCATCTTTAATTTTTCCAGATCACAATATCTATAATTGTTTGGTTTATATTTAAATTACACTACTTGTATGAATAAGCTACAAGTAATACACATGCTATTTCAGTATTATTTAAAACTGCTTGTTATTTTAATATATAAGTTCATTATTCAAGTTAAATATATATATATAATTTGCGATAAACTTATTTTTTCTATTAATTTTGCCAATTTTAGCTTCTAATATCATCGGCAATAATGAAAACCCAGAGGGGTATAAAATTGTTCAATGATAACATTATTTTTTCTGGTGTGTAAAAATATTCCAAATTATATTTGTTAATTTTTTTAGTGAGATAAAAGTATTTTTGCCACTGAGTAAAAAAATAAGGGTCACACGCTTGCAAAGGTGAAACTTAAAGGAATTGACGGAAGGGCACCACCAGGAGAGGAGCCTGCGGCTTAATTTGACACAACACGGGAAAACTCACCCTGCCCGGACACTTTAAGGATTGACAGATTGAGCGTTAGCAGACGCCGGCACGATGGTCTGGGACAGGTGGGTCGAGTCGTTCGCGGGGTTAATCACGGGTTTTGTTGCAGTTGTCTGTGTAGTTAGTTCCTTTAACCCTGTAATGGGGGACGGCCAGTGGTGGGTCTTCCATCATTGGTACGTTGGATCAGCGCGGCCGAACGGGGAACCCCCCTAGTAGGAAGTGGGGTTGTGGAGGTTCCGAGCACAAAGGGCCAGTGGCATTGGTAAGGGCTTACCATAGCCGAGTGCCTGCTCAACCGCAACTAGGTAGCACCTGGGTCCAGGGAGCGAGCTAATGCTATAACCCCAATTGGTGTGCACGGGGATGGAAGTCATGATCCTGCCTAGGGGTGGGTTTCGACGCACGACGCAAGTCGTTTCTCATACCCAACGCTGTTGAAATATAAATCGCTGGCAACAGTTTCCGCGTACGTTGGTTGATGGCTGGCTTAGGCACATTAGCTGAGGCTGTCAGATCCTATAGATCGTACATTAAAAATCTCGCCGAAAGATTGTTCATCTTGTATGATTCTGTTAAGCAGGTAAGCGAGTGTGAGTTGAGCCGTGGATTACAGTCCAGATCAGTCTTACTCTGTAGCGCATATTGGCACTTGCGACAAGGTTAGGTGGAGAATCCTACGGGGCTCTTGTCTCTAAGTCCGCAGCAGGCTTTGTGCCTGCACGAGAATGAGCACTACGGGTTGTGGATCACATAGTCACATTTAATATCACCCATAACATTTTTAAGTTACGCTTTAATTTATTTTTGCGGAACAGAACTGCAACAGAACGCATAACTGATTTGTCTCTGATGCATATATATTGTAATTAAGCAATTGACTATGTCTCGTATCTTAGACAATTTGCATCTGATGGAGCCAGACGCAATATTCTGGCAATTACTGATTGAATACACTAACCGTATTATGTGCAATTTTTGATTGTGTTTTTGTAAATTAGGTCATAAAAATTATCAATATACACCATTTTTAACCTTTTATAATAATTTTTTATACTTGTTTCATGTAATCATCTTCCGTCCTGAAGATAGCGTACATAAAAATGTACAGTTACGTCGCTGAATACATTAATAAATAATAAATTTATATAATAAAGTTATGTCGCCACAACTATTCGTATTGGCTGCCAATAGATTTTTACTATGTGTAGTAATTTTCACTTACGTTGTTTAAAGTTATCTTCATTTTATTTTGTATACATGTTTGACGTTATTATTCTAATTATACAGGTTCAAAAATATATCATGCTCAATAAAAACGAATTCGATTTCGATTCATTTTTTTATCAAGTGTTTAAAACGATAATAATTTTAACATTTGAAAATTTAAAAATGTATTAAAGCAAGCTAATGTAACAACATTATAGTAATTTTATTATTAAAAAATAATTACTTGGCATTTTATTAAAAAGCGTTTATTAAAAAATTAAATTTTGTTTGAATGCTTTAACATTATCTTTATCCGGTAAGCATTTTTCGCGATGAACTATTTCACACTACAACGGCATGAAATTGAAATATATTTTGCAAAATGGTTTTTAATTATCTAAGGTAATTTAATTTTTTTAATTACGTTATTTGAAATACTTTTATATACTAATAAGATATAAAAAAAAATTAAATACTGATATTATAAAGACAAAGACATATATATAGAAGTATATATTTATTTTCCAATAGAAATTTAATTATTTTACTATTAAATTAAATCATTCATGTTCCCCTTTTTCAAATTTTATTTTTTTCTAAATGGTAATTTTTTTTTCTAACTTGAAGTGATGCTCATATAAATAGCTATATATATATATATTTTTCGTTCATAAAATGAACAGGAAACTTATTGTTGACGTTGTAAATAGAAGTATCCTTTGGCTTTGTATCATATTGTTAATGTTATACATTTTATAAATAATACACTGCACATTATAGACGTTGCTGAATATATAAACCAAAAGTTGGCTCATATTTAGCCATTTCAACCGTTTTCTAGTGTTACCTTATGAAATACATAAGTTATAACGAAAATGGTTAAGTTAGCCGTTATATCTTATAGTTAAATGGCTGATATTCAGACATTTGTGGCTAATTTAGCTGGGTTAGCCATTGTATTTTAGCCGCTAGCTAATGCAGTTTTTAGGAGCCTTAGCCCACATTTTTTTGTATAGCAGTTTAGAACAAGATCTTGCACATGATAAAATAGATATTTTCTATTAAGAGTGAACATATAAAAAACAAATTTAATATGTGTAAAACAAGTAGGACCCTACCAAGCTCTGCCTCCAGACCCCATAAAATTTTATACCTTTGATGCAAACTTTATTTGGGCACATGACAGTCCTAGGCCTTTGCTTTGGCATGATCTTTCACATGATGATTTCCCTCTTAATTAAAAAATTGCCTTACAAGTTAACCACTGTCTAAATTATCCACTTAATTTGTGAAACAATTAGTCACTTTAGTCATAAATATTTGTTCTACTTTTTTTTTTGATTAATAATGTATTTTGCAATTAAACTTATTCAGTAACCATTTATAAAAAAATTAGGAAATACATTAACACCATATGATTATTTAGTGCAATGATTAATATAGCATGGATTGTTTATTTAATTGCATTCATAATCATGTTAGAAAAATCAAAAATACAAATTTATTCTTTTTATTTTAATTAATAAAATAATATTAAATTTAAGTAATCATTATATTTTCTTGAATTCCTTTTGTTTTTTATTACATTTCATTAACCACAATAGCATAATTAATAACTAATAGTATATAGCTTATAGATGACAAATAATTGGCATTGCTATTCCTTGAAACAGGACATATTTTAATATAAAAACTATCTAAAAATGATCATATTATAACCTAACTTGGTGGTACCCTTAAAAGTATGGTACTAAATGCAATGCCTTTTTATTTTAATTTTGTTATTATTAAAATGTTTAGACAAAAATGATTAACAGGTATATTATATATTTTTTGAAATTATATATTTATATTATTTTTCCTATATACTAGTTATACAAAATCTTTGAATATTTTAAAGTTGTAATTATTATTTTATGCATTTGTATTTTATTGCACAGCTAATCTCTTTTTCTATGCTATTCTCAAATCAGAAAAAATAGATTTGTACATTGTTCTTAACTTATACATTGTGCTTTTAACCATAGAAAAACTTAAAAATTAATTGTAGCTTTAATATTAAAATAGTTTTTTTTCTTCATTTTGTCCCGTAGCAAGTATTCCTTGAAATGTGACCTGCATTTTGTAGAACAATACATAGAATATATGATCTTAAATTATTACCATTATCATTACTGTTTTAGATTATGTGATATTTTATAGTTATTTAAACATTGTATATTTGATTTAAATGCCTAGACAGTGCACACACTGAAAATGTTAAAATGGTATTATAAAATCAAAAATAATTTTTTTTGGTCAAATGGTACATTTAAAATAATGGGAAAAGATTGTGCTAAGTACACATTAAAATACACAAATGAGTCAACATATACACATATACATATAACAAGTAAAACCCACTTTTTATTTCACTATGAAAGAAACTGCCTATTGTCTTTGTCATTATTACAAATTTAGTGGAAAAATTAAATCTAGTATTATGCTGCTTATTTCAACTCAGAACTTATACAGTATGCAATGATTTTAAATGTAGCTGCATTTGCTTTCTATAATCAAACTTGTAGTCTTTACTTTTGAACTAAAATTCCTTAAACATTAAAAAAAAGAAATTGTACATAACAGGAAACTTGGATATCTGAAGATGAAAATTTATGTTATGCATTTAAATAAATCTACAATCATATTCAAAATCATTCTAAGGAACAAAATACAGTGAACAGTTTATTAGATATAATGCTTAAGGTTATGCCAGAAAATAAAGAGCCTTATATAACAGTTTATATATCTGAGAAGTAAATTATTGACTAAATAAAAAATATATATTATTCTTATTACTGAGAAGAAATCTGTAATTGTACTAGATAATATAATCAGAATTATTAATTATATCTACAAATATCACAATTCTGATATCTTTTTGTTTATCTATATATTATTTTATGGTGTATAATTATGTTTAAAGTTTATTAAATTTTTAAAAATGAACTGAACATTTTAATAACAAATAATAGAAAATAACAGGCTATTTTTAAGACAACAAAATCCCACTAAATGCCAAACTGAGTAATATTATACCATCATCATTTTTTATTTCCAGATTTATTCCCTAAAAAAAGTGAAATATTTTAATGTTTTGTGAAATGCTAAGTGTGAATCAGCTATTTTGTAATTAGTGACTATATGCAATTTAATTATGATGTATTGTCAAAATTATGCAATACTTCACTTCAAGCCCTGTACAGGTAACATTACATGAATTATAAAGTACTTTAAATTAAACAGACCCTTTTTATTTAAATTTTGTAATACATTTGTATGCTACAAAATATACTAATTTTCAAATATGTATTTAACTTATCAAATAAATTATTAAGTTAGGTTCATAATTCAAAATTTATTTAATTGTTCAATTACTTTAATATTTTCATAATATTATGATTTTATTTAATAATTTTATGATTAAAAAATAATGTGCAAAATATTGCTATACTTTGTATGCTACAAAATATACTCATTTTCAAATATGTATTTAACTTATCAAATAAATTATTAATTTAGGTTCATAATTCAAAATTTATTTAAATGTTGAATTACTTTAATATTTTCATAATATTATGATTTTATTTAATAATTTTATGATTAAAAAAATAATGTGCAAAATATTACTATACTTTCTACTTTATTATCTAACATTTATGATGAAATGTATATTATTTTCTACCAAGATTTATTGTGCTAACCATTTAATTACAATGTAAATTATTACCTAGCTTATACTAGCTAGATATTACATCAGTAAATTATTGTGATATATATTACATTTTATTTTATAATTTTGTTATATATATTGGGATTCACTTTTGCAATTATAACTAACTAAATTGGGACTGTGAAAAGATAGGCAAAAGTCAGGTACCAAACTATTTCGTAGCTAATATTTGTAATATCAGTTCAGCTCATCTGTTTTATTTTTGTTAGATAAGTATAATACTTTGTGTAATTTATAAAGCGAAAACTGCATATTTCATTGTATTCAAATTTATTATTTGATATTGAAAAAGATGTATATTTTCTATTCCATACAAGAATTCTACATACGAATAAGATACAAGATTTATGATATTCAAGAATATATCTTTGGAGACATTTGGAATCTAAAAAATTCAGAAACTTGAAAGTTAAGTGATGAATTATATTATTATAAATTTAAGGATAATTAAGCACATTACTAAAAAAAAATTGTTTAAATAGTTTTTAATTATTATTTTACCCTTATTTACATTTTTTAATATAATTTAATATATATTTAAATTATATCTATTTTATTTAATGTTTTTTTTTAAATTGATTTGTATAATTTGGCTTTACGTATTTTAATTACTATTTACATTTTGTTTATAATATGTATTGTTTTATTTTTAAATTGTAAGTATTGTTTAAGTTTTAATTTTTAAGAGTAGCTATTATTTTATTTAAATTTTTTATTATATGTATACTTTTTATCTAATTATTGTAAGAATAAAATTAGAAGAATTAGCGCTTGCTGCAAATTAGTATAATTGGTCGCCACTTTTCGGAGAATACTTATAGTTCCTAAGGATGCGGGCTAAACGAATAATTTTTGACACCAGTATAAATTATTAAATTCTAAAAACGGTCATGTACATATATCTGTGGTCAAATCATAGTAGAGTAGTTGAACATACAGGTATATGTTAGTAAGGTAAAGTGAAAAATATTGATACAAACTTAATCTGTGAATTAGAGATATAATCTGTGTAGTCTTCAATATCAATGTAAACTTAATTTGTCAGTGGGAGAGTTGTAAGCCACTTATACAACATAATACATTAGAAGATTAAGAATTGAAGTTACACTGGTTAATTTTTATTGTTTATAGTTGGTTTTTCTTATGCGATCAATATCGCTTCATTGAATTGTAAATCGGTTTCGTTTTTGCTTGTAGTAAGTATACTGGCGAAAAAGGGGCTTCTGCATTTTTGTGCATGTTTGAATACATAGGTTTTGTCGCTAGATAGGTATTCTTTGTTTCTTATGTGTAGTTCTATGATCATGTTGCCTATATATTGTTCTTGACATTGTAAGCATTTTAGAGAATAGATGCACATTTTTACGGAATATGATTTGTCTTTTAGTGTGCTGTTTGCTAAGGTGCAAGGTGGTTGTTAGTCGGGTTGTCTTTTCAATGTATTATATCGTATGTAGATTATTACAGGTAATCCATGTTTATCGAAAATCTGCGCAATTGATAGCCTATCTTATCGTCTAGATAGGGAATTTTGATATATACTTTTCTTGTTTCTTTGTGGGTGGTCTTTTTGTTGTTTCTCAAATCTTTAATTCGGAAGACATCTTTTGTGACGTATGCATGGTTTTGTGAGTAGTGCTTGAAATTCGTTTTTTTGGCTTGATTTGGTTTCTTCTGATGAGCAGTCTTTAATCAAATTTGAAATCAAATTTAACTCAGCGGTCTTCTTTTGAATTCTTGAATTATAAGTCTATTAGGGCTAGGCTGTTGTCCTTTGTTGGGTGTTCTAATTCAAAATTAATTTTCGAGTGGTGTACTGTGTTAAATGTAGTAAAATTCTTCTCAGCTTCTTCTTTATTCGTTGTTATTAGGCAGCAGTCATCCATGCATCTTCGAAAAATTGAGATGTTAAGATTTAGTCTCAGTTCTTGTTGTTCTAGTGATCCCATGAATAATATTGCAATTATATCGGAGACAATGTTTCCCATTGCGAGTCCTGCTATCTGTTGGTAAATGCTGTTATTGTAGTGAAAGTAAGTGTTTTAATAGAATCATTTGAAGTTGGTTTACCACATAGGAAAGCAGAAAAAGCTTGCAGAAATTAGAATTTTGTTTGAGACGATTTTCGATGTTTTTAATGGCGTCCCTTACCAGTATGGGTGTATTTCTTTAGGGGTGTTTCGTATTTTTTCGATAATCTGGATGCTTTTGGTTAGATGGGCTAGAAACTCTGATAGTAGTGATGTAAGTATTTTGGTGTAAAAATTTGCCAGTTTTTGAGTAGGGCCGTTGATGTTTGATATGATTGGTTGGATATTTAATTTGTTTCCTTTCTTATGCGTGTTAATTAAATGATGGAAAGAGTTAGTAGTGGTGTGCATTTTTGTCACTTTTTTTGATAGCTGGAGGTCATTGCGTATTTGTTTCCATGTGTATATTCCAGGCATGTATTGTTTCCAGGTGTATATTCCAGGCATGTATTGTTTCCAGGTGTATATTCCAGGCATGTATTGTTTCCAGGTGTTGTAAATCTTGTTTTCGATTGTACTTGCTTTCATTCTTGGTACTTGTTTGTATGTAATTTCGTCTCTAAGTGTTTAGAAGCATCTTTGTCATTTTTTCCGCTTCTATTACACACAATTCTCCTCCTTTATTGTTTGGTAAATATATGGGAGGTTTTCTTTTTAGTTTTCGGAGTTTGACTTGCTTGTTTATAGTCTGATGAAAATATACACCACTACTAACTCCAACGTGCCTTCTTTCTATCATTCAATTTGAAACGCATAAGAAAAGTAACGAATTGAAGATCCGACAAATCGCATCCAACATCAACGGACCTACTCAAAAACTGGCTTTTCACCAAAATACTCACATCGCTCCTAGCAGAGGTTCCAGCCCATCTAACCAACAGCATCCAGCTAATCGAAAAATACGAAACACCCCTAACGAAATTCATCAAGTTTGCAATTATCCTATCAGCCTCGATGTAGTAGCACTATATACATCCATACCAGTAATAGACGCCATTAAAACGTCGAAAATCCACTCAAGGAAACTCTTAAACTTTTGCAAGCCGTTTCTCCCCTCCCATTTGGTAAACTTACTTCAAACGATTCTATCGTACACATACTTCCACTAAAAAACACTATCTATCAACAGATAGCAGGACTCCCGATTGGAAACAGAATCTCTGGTATCATTGCGTTATTGTTAATGGGCTCACTAGAACAACAAGCACTTAGGCTAAATCCAGACATCTAAATTTTTCGAAAATACGTTGATTACTGCTGCCTTATAACAACGAAAAAAGAAAAAGGTGAGAAGAGTTTTACTGTATTCAACACAGTATACCTGAAACTTAATTTTGAATTAGAACATCCAACAACGAACAACAGCCTATTTCTACTAGACTTACAGTTCAAGATTTCAAAAGAAGATAGCTCAGTTAAATTTGATATCTTCCAGAAAACCGTTAAGAAACCGATCTTCATACAAAAATATTTAACCTTTCCTCTAAATGCCAATACAACATTGCAACGAATAAATTGATAAGATGTACTTAACGCTGCTCATCACAATAATCCAAATCAACACGAAAGAAGGAATTTCAGAACACTACTCACCAACCATATATACGGTACAAAAGATTTTGCCTGAATTAAAGATTGGAGAAACAACAAAAAGACAACACACAAAGAAACAAGACAAGTAGATTTCGAATTTCCCTTTTTAGACTATAATATAGACCATCACTTCGGATAGATTTTTAATAAACATGGATTACCAGTGATAATCTACATACGATGTAATACACTAAGGGACTCACTAAAAAGGAAACCCCACGAAAAAAATTTTTGCACCTTAGAAAACTGCCCACTAAAAAACAAAACAAAATCCGTAAACATGTGCGTCTACTCTCTAAAATGCCTACAATGTCAAGAATAATGTATAGGGCGCAAGAACTACACAAGATACAAAGAACAAACACCTATATATCGACAAAAGCTCTGTACACAAACATGCACAAAAATTCAGAAGCCCTTTCTTCAGTAGTATACTTCAGCAGTACAGGCAAAAATGAAACCGATTTGGGATTCAGAAAAGCAATATTGATTGAATAAAAATAACCAACTATAAACAATAAAAATGAACGAGAAGAACTTCAATTTATAATTTTCTAATTTATTTTGTACTATAAGTAGCTTACAACTCTCCCATAAACAGATTAAGTTTACATTGATATTGGTGGCCACACAGATTATATCTCTAATTCACAGATTAAGTTTATCAATATTTTACACTTTACCTTACTAACATTACTTATTTTGATTCGCATGACTAGGAAGTATACTTCGAAACTTTGCCACTAATTATACTATTTTCCAGAAAGCGGTATTTCTCTTTATTTTATATTATCAAAGAAGCCGCATTGGTAGGTATCAAGAATTTTATCTATGTATTATAAGAATATATTATTTTCATTGTAATTACTGTTTAAATGTTATGTAAGTATTGTTTAAGTTTTAATTTTAAAGAGTAAGTATTATTTAAATTTGTAATTATTGTTTTAATTTTATATTATAAATGTTTTTTAAATTTAAATTAATTATTGTAAGCATACTTTGTATTTCAATTTAAAGATATAACTACTTAGCTTTCATATTTACGTTTTTCTATTTAAGTCCACGTTCACAAAATAGGCAGCCGCCTCGCGGATCTCACAGATGAAATCCGCCTGTTTCGCCAACAGATTACCGCTTCGTTTGTGGACCCCACCACAGATTTCCCCATGACTTTACCTGCAAGGTTGCATCAATGTAGGAATTGCTAAAGGACGAAGCCCAACAAAAAAATTAGTATGCCTACATTGGTTATTCAGGATTTTTTTAATCCATTTTGGATGATTTTTGTAAATCGTTCTAATTAATATTATATACTATCTAAAGCTCTATGAATAGATGGTTTACCTTGTCGGATAGTAAATTTATTTATATTGATTATAACGTACATTTTATTTTGATTATTTTTGTATATTTACACTATTTAAAAAATAGATGACTACATTTTAATTGCTACTGATAAGTAGTATTTACTTATTAATATTTGCTAGAATAATAATGTGTCGCCTGAAAGTGGATACCTTAAAGGAATATTTCATATTGTACATAATTCAATAGATTTGCAACTATATAATATTAAATGCACATATGCGGAATTTCTCTGATGAGTTACTGTCACTTTGTTCTATTATAATCCTTTTGCGAAATCGAATAAATTCGCCGCTGTAATACTAAAAAAATCCTATACATATTTCAATTACATGCACTTAGTTGTTCATGTCCAACTGAAATTGTTTTCTGTGTACTTTCAGGCCAGGTCAATATTGTTCAAGTGCGAGAGCGATTTAAACAAAAGTATTTTTTAATTTTAATCTAATTATTGTAAGTATACATTTTATTTAATTTTTAACTGTAATTATTGTTAAAATTTCATGTAAGTATTTATAAAAAATTGTAATTATTGTTTAAATTAAATTTCTAAAATGGTATGTTTGGTTATTAGTTTTATATTATTGAAGAAAACATTTAGTTAAATCATAGACAGCCAGTCAGAGATAAGAGATATTACGTCAGTAAATTATTGTGATATAATACATATTTCCTATAAATTTTATTGTATATTTTATAATTTTGTTGATATATTGGGATTAACTTTTGCAATTATATTAAACTAAATTGGGACTGTGAAAAGATAGGCAAAAGGCAGGTACCAAACTATTTCGTAGCTAATATTTGTAATATCAGTTCAGCTCATCTGTTTTATTTTTGTTAGATAAGTAT
>JAUZND010003885.1:0-12014 GCA_034780555.1 Coelogynopora nodosa
AACCTCTAGTATTCAGATTTGCATCCCAATAGTGGGTCAAATTTTTTAAGTTTAGATGACCCTTCCGGTACACCGTGGGAGGGTATGGGGGTCATGATCTATTTATAAACATGAGTCATAAATCTATTTATAAGTCTATTCCTATACTACTCACTTCAACTCTCAAACTTACAACATGAATTTGAGAAAAAATACTGTACTGGCAGCAAGTCGAAGAGAACACAGCACAATGAGTACACAGCGGGAAAGCTCTTCCGAATAACACAAAATGCTGTCAAACTCAGTGATGTATTTCATGAGCTTAGAAACACATTTGAATCTGCTGAATGGGATGAGATCTACAACCTGCTCACCAAAGAAGTGTAATGCATGAAACTTATGTCAACCACATCCTTAGGCGGTACATCAAAACATCGCTCAAGGAACAGATGAAGACAAAAAGGACTAAAGGAAAGTCTGACAGGAAAAAACAGGCTGAAGAGGAACATTTCTGTGCAGGACATATACAACAACTTAGGACAAAAGCGCGCTTTTGCACTATTAGGTTTTCATGCTCTGACGGGTTCCGATATGTCGGGTAGATTTGCTGGCAGAACCAAACCCCTGCAACAAAAATCGACTAATGACGTCTCAACTGGTCTATAGACGTCTCATTTTGTCCAACCTGAGACGAGTTCAAATATGAATACGGCTTAATGTGAAACAAGTACAGCTTTTAGTGATGCCATCTTAAATGTTTTATCACAAAATAATATATTAGTTAAAACACATATCTTCTCTTCCCAGTCCATTGGCCCCATTGATCACAACCCATATTTCTGAAACCAGAGAAAGGAAGAGAGCCAAATTGTGCATATATTTAAAGCATTCAACCCAAACACGGATGATATAACACAGTACCAGCAGTAAGACTGGAGTACGATCTTAAACATGGTTTCTCAGTCAATTGCGTATATGAAAATTAGGACTTTAAATACGATACACGTTTGGTTTGCATATTAATAAACAGATCGTACAATTAACATTATTTAACAAAAAAAATAAATTGATGACTCGTTTTGAAATAAATTTCTATTTAAATAAAAATATTTAAATAGTCTATATATTTACTAAACAGTAAACATATAGAAATTGTTTCATAGGTACTACTTAAATAGACTCTTTCGGATATGTATGAATAAAATTGTCAATCCTGCAATATAACAAAATAGAAAATCAACATAGCATAGTTAATTATATTTAAATGAAACTGGTTTCACTAATATGTTTATATTGCAATAATATTTCAAGATTGAATTATTAATATATTGTATAGCTAGTCACAGTGGTCCAGTAATGCGATACTATATATTGTATGTTTAATAATAAATTTGGTGAATTATACGCAAGTAGGCCTATATACATGATGTATATTATTTAAAACATATTGGACTTATGTATTATATTGCTTTAAAAAATAAATTTACTTGATGAATTAATGATTTAATTTCTCATTATCGGATTTATTTAAATATTTACAAATAAGTATAAAAATTTATCAAATGAAACCTAATGAGACGTGTATTCTGGGCATTTTGAAGACGTCTCAAAAGGACCCAAATGAGACTTATTCTGATCACTTTTGCGACGTCTCAAAAAGAGCGAAATGAGACTATAGTTACTTTTTAGCTTTTTAATATTTTTAACTATTTAATAAAATTAATAAATTATCTAAAATTACTTTAATAATGAATTAACAATTATAAATAATCATAATATGGAATGAAACGTAATGCGACAAGTTTACCTATTTGAGACGTCTTTTTGTTGTTGGGGAAAGACTCGTGCTTCAAGGCAATTATGTCTTGTGATAATAATATACTGGACTCACTAGCAATGCCTGGGAATGAAATTGATCTTCCCATCGATGTATCCTCTCAGTTGGAACGCCTTGTTTGTATTTTGTATCGCTCCAAAATCTGCACAAAAGTAAATGAGCTCCATTGGTTCATCTTCCTAAATCGTGCAGTCAAAGGAGAAAACCTACCACCAACTTCAGGTTCACTGAACTTACACATTCGTCGGCACATTACATAACCATGACTTGGAGAAAAGCTTATACGTATAAAACTCACTCGTGCCTCCCAGCACCAACGGCATTTGGTTGGACATTTGATGCAGGTTCAAGTCACTTCTCTCCAGTTTACTGTTTGAATCCACCAGTTCCTTAAACAGTGCTGAAACTCATAAAGTGTGGGTGCAAACGTGGATGCGAAGAAAGATGTAACTGTCACAAAAACAATATCCAATAGTACGGAACTTTTGGATGCTTGGTTTTTAGCTGCAACAACAAAAATGTCCAACAAGAGATAAATGCGTGCGGTGAAGATTGAGGTCTTACTCTGACATACTAAGATATTCAAAAATGTATAATAATTATTAAATATACATACCTTATTACGTGTTTTTATAATAGAAACTAAAAATATACTTTTCTCAATAATTGCAATTTCGTATTTTGTTTTTTTGGTAAACTTGGTCATTTCATTACACACTTTATGTGTAATGTTATAACATATGTATGTAGGCTACTCGTGAAATATTGCATTGTTTTTGTTTGGTTGTCATTTTGGAAGCCATTTTGGATTTAAATTCTCAAAAAAATGCTATCATATTTTTTTAAAGCTCATGATACCTTAATGATTTCATTAGATTTCTTGTCTCAGAAAACATATATGTAGACACTTTATTTGTAATTTTATAACATGTACTCGCGAATATATTGCATTATTAGTGATTATAATATATATATCGATCATTTTGGACGCCATCTTGGATTTCACTTTTAAAATGCCACCCTATTTTTTAAAAGCTTATACCTTTTTTACAAAATCAAGCGAGTTTTTGCTTTGAACAAAAAAAGACAGGAAATTACAAACATGCCTACACTATTAATATAAATTTGAATGTCAGTAAAAACGAATGTTGTACACCTTTGTATAAATTGCGAATTGCCTTATTTTGCGTTTGAGGTAAATAACGTTATGTTACACAAATTATTTTGTACTCTTTAAACTCGTGTATATCCCATATAATCTCACTTTTACAATGCAATTGCTCTCTGGTACTCGATCCCGATTCCCATTTTAGTACATAAAATACACGTATTAAATTTTAAAATCTAGCCCATCATCGTAAATGATTAGTTTCCCTAATATGTACAATAAAGGCTTACATGATCGAGGAAACACTTCTATTTTCCAATTTCTAAATTGTTGGTTATTTTAATAAATAATTTCATTATTTAAGTTATACGTATATAATCTAAGATAAATTTATTTTTTCTATGAATGTTGCAATTTTAGTTCTTAACATCATCGATAAGTATGAAAACCCAGGGGAGGCCGGGGGCTATAAAATAGTTTAAAAATTCCATTTTTTTTAGAATGTAAAAATATTCGAAATAATATTTTTTAGTTAGATAAAAGTATTTTAGCCACTCAGTAAAAAAAATCAGGATCATACATTATATAGTTCAATCAAAAAATTTATTTATCTGATAAAAAATTGCCATAGCCACCCCTCCACGTACGAACTAGGGTTAATCAATCAAACTTTTCCTTTATTAAAGATACGATAAAAAATAAATATAAATTTGATAAATATATATATTGTAACAAAACCACAAAATTATAAACAACATCATAGAAGAATGTAAAGGCATAAAAATTATTAAAAAAATAATCAGAAACAAAATTAAAAGGGGAAACAAAAGCCATTCAGTAAGCTACAAAACAGCAACAAATGTATTTAACTGATAACAGATGTGTCTAATCATAGAAAACTACTTGATGGCAAGCAGTTCCTTACTGAGAGTCCAGAGCCTTCTGGCCGCTTGGTCATCCAGGGCGGCCGGTGCTGGCTTGGCGAGGGCGCACTCAGCGAAATACCCGCCTGACTGGGAGGACACTTCGGGCGAAACAACGCAGTGGATGGTTGTTTGAGCGCCCTCCCAAGGCGTCTTCATTAAAGTAAGAAAACTAAAGACACGAGCCAACAGCTAGTAGTCGGAAGGGAGAAACACATTGAAATCAGATAAGCAGTAGAAGAGTTGTAGATTCTGGTTCACTCCACCCTACAGACTTAAATTTCCAACATAAACATGTAGATTACTTAGAAATAATTCAGCTAATAAAAATTCGGTTTTTATTTATTATTTACTCTCTTTGATGCCGATTTCAATTTATTTATCTAGTAGGTAATCGGATATAAGGTTAAATGATACTTTCAGCTCTTACCATGAACGATTGTATATAGCATAAAATATAATCCAAAAACAAACATAAATATGTCCGCCATTTTACATGCTGTAACATATATAATGTAAATTAACCATACGGTAGACTAACAAAATTATTAGAAAACTGTTTAATTAGTGAATATGATAAATTGATAGGTAAACATGATAATTATTTGAAAATACATTTATATTACCAATCGGATATGATCAGTATAATATTTATATACAACGAAACAGACACTAAGAGACCATCTGAAATATTAAAAAAGTGATTCCATTGTAAGGAAGAACATTCAATAATTAGTTTTTATATGAAACGACATTTTAAAATATAATTGAATATTATTCAAATTGTACGTTTTATATGACCAAACAGTATCACGAAATAAAATGTTAAACACTAAAAATATACAAGAAAATATAATAATAAGAGACTTATACAAACCGGCGTTGAAACACATAAGACAGCTTAGACATAAAAGTTCAAATTGAAAGAATTAAAACCAGAATAGAGATTATTCGGAATACTGAACCAAAACTATTTTAACATTTGATAAACATGTATATAAATAGTAAATATGTGAGCAGTATCATTCCAGCGAATTAGGAAAACACAATAATTGTGAACCGTACTACATGTTAGATAAAAAGTCACAATAAATAACCAACTCTAATAAATGTTTAAATTTTTTAAATTCTTATATTCTAGGTAATGTTACAACTAATAGTAATGCTACAGCTAATGTTAGGTATATGAACTTCACCTACTGAAAATATATTATGTCGGCTTCGTCTTCACTATGTGAATTGTTTAGTTTAGAATCAACATATTTTTTTTGTTGCTGCGTCATCATATTTCGATGAAGCAACATTTTTAATACGATTATTATTCATGTCTAACTCATTATCATTTATTTGTGAATTATTTGTTAACATTTTAAAAAAGAAAAAATTAAACAGTTTGTAAATATTAATTTCATAAACAAGTATTACTATTTATAAGAGAAAAATTATTAAGAGTATGTTAATAATATTTAAAAAATCCCTCATGCGTTAAAACTCCAAGATTTAAACGGATGAGTAGCATATAGTTTTATCATATACATAACAGAACCAGTTATTAAAGTTTCACAAGATAAGTATTGATAATAGTTTTATTTAAATACTTTTTTAATTCAAATACAAATTTTTTGTAAAAATGTAAAAGATAAATTTCAATACAACAGTTCCGGCACAATTTCACAAACTTCAAAGCAGCGGATGTAAATGTTTGTGTTAATGATAATTCGTTGATGTTGTCTTTTACATAATTCAAAAATCCAATGTTATTATGAGTACATAGAGCATTGACTTGCAGAAAATATTTCCCCATTTGGAAATAATAAATATTATTGTTTAAATTGTGTGATTTCATGCAGGATAAAATATGGATGGTACAATCTTCCAAAGATTGAATATAAATATTGGACGGTTGTAATGTTGATGAAAAAGAATTTTGAATTTTTATTTTAAATTTATTTTCAGAAAGAACGTTTTCCTTTGGTAAAACACATTGTTCAGTTGTTTCTTCAGTTATTTCTTCGAGAAATTGTGATGAAACGGGTGAATCTTTTATCCACAATCGTTGATTTCAGACCAAACTCGTTGATTTCAAAATTGTTGATTGATCTTCCAAGTGTCTATAAATGAAAATTATCTTTAATTACTTGAGCTTCTTCGGGGATTGGAGGAAGGTGTGTATTTATTAGAGAAGCAAGCTTAATAAATAAAAGTAGGGAAAATCCTTTGGAACTAAGAAATTTATTTTCTGTTTTCGAAGACGTTGAGTTTGTTTAGGTGCCATTCTGATTATAATGTATCAGCAGCGTTAAATTTCCGTCTTCTGTAACTCATTTGTGTAGAACCTACATAATATAAACTCATCGTCTAAATCTTTTATTTCATACGTCAATGGATTTGTATTGTTTACTTTGGTTACTATGATTAATTTACGCGTCCAATAACTAGTAAGACTTCTCAAAAGTGCCTTTCAAATTATATATGCGCACCCTATTACCTACTTTAAACTAAGGTTTAGTTTTCACTGGTGTATCTTGTATTATTTCTATGGATTCTGGGTTAGGGTTAATATTTATAAGTGTATAGATTTATATAAATTTTATATAAATTTATATATAAATTTATATATTTATAGGTGTCATATTTATTGATGAATGAAATATATTATATCATTTCTGATTACCCTGCTCAGTAAAACGTTTGTACATTAAATTATTTAGTGTTCTATTAAATCGCTCAATCATGATGGCTTTTCCATAGTTAAAAAGTTGAATAGGTTTCTATACCTAATTGGTTTATATAATTAAACTATGTGCCTTTATCTACCCACAGCTTAATTGGTTTTCTTTTATAATTTTTATGAATGCTTCATTGACCGATTTGGCATGCTTATTTTGTACCCGGAAGCGTATCTAGTAAATAAATCAATTTGTGTTAACATATATTTATATCCTTTTTCTGATGGTATATAAATTAAATCAGCCGACCAAATGTCCTCTTTATGAACTACTAAAACTTTTTAAAATGTTTTTTGTTTTCTAAATTCATTGTGAATTTCGTCTGAGTACCCTAGCCCTAATTTTAGCTGTTAATATATTTTTAACCGTAAATCTTTGTACTTTTTCTTTAAAAGATGAACTTTGAATATTCTCTAATTCGTTTATCATTTCTTGGTCGGCGTTTTGTCTTGCAATTAAATCAGTATTATCTCTATATTTTATATTATGTTTATATGCTGCTGCGTCTACTCTATTTTTAGTATGCTCACCTGGTTTTGGATTATCATTCTCATCTAATCTTAAATCCAATCTAGTACCTACTCCAGCATAATTATGTGCAAATACATGTTCTTCGGGATATTTCTGAAATGGATCATTAGGCAAATTTTTTGTTAAAGCTTGCTGAATATCACCTACCAGATAAATTTTTTTGTAAATAATATTAATTTGTTTTTTATATGGATTTCATGAAAATTGTAAATTGAAGGAGGGTAAAATTTCTTTCTAACTTAGTGTATAATTAAAATGGGAGGCAAAATTAAAATAGAGCAAAAATAAAAATGGGGAAAATTTTTTTTTTAAATTATATGGATTTCACTAAAATTGTAATTTGAAGGAGGGTAAAATTTCTTTTTAAATTCGGGTATAATTAAAATGGGGTGCAAAATTAAAATGGGGCAAAAAAAAGGGGGGGGTTTGCTCCGTAAAGGAGCGAAATTGCGATAAAATAGGGGTAAATATTTTATTAATTGGCCACAAAATACCCAATTATTGACTATTTTCTGCTAACCATATTTGAAACTAATCACAATTTCAGTTTTTTAACTAATTGTTTTCTAGTATCTGAATGTTTGGAAGGGCTTTTAATATACTCTACGAAGATACGGAATGAAAATATTATCTACATAGTTAAAATACGCATAAAAAATATGAAAACCAGGTAAATGAAATTTTAAAATAATTCAAATCCACAGTGCTAACGATACTCGCGTAGGGTGATCTGATAAAAGTTGCAAAGAAGATTTCGTCTGCAAATAGATTAACGATTTAGTGCACCAGCACGCATTATATTGTTGTATAATGAACGACCCCTTTAATAAATAATTAAAAATAAATATAAATACCTTCATAAAAAAAGTAGCATTTCTGCCTAATTCAGTTGACACCACACCAGGGTGAAGGCAAACGGCAGTCACTCCTGATCCTTCTAAGCGCCTTGCTAGTTCTCGTGTAAAGAGAATATTGGCCAGCTTGCTATGCGAATAAGCGGATGTACCGTTAAAGTTGTCCACCAAATTGATGTCATCCCAATGAATTTTTCCCCAGCTGTGCAGATTGCTTGACACAGTAACAATACGTGAAGGAGTTGACTCTTTCAGGCGGTCAAGAAGTAGATATGTGAGGAGAAAATGACCCAAATGGTTTACACCGAAATGCATCTCAAAGCCGTCAACAGTTGTCTGACGTGGACCAGGCAATGCAAGGCCGGCATTATTGATGAGAACATCTAGTCGTTTGTGAGTTTCATTGAATCGTTTGGCAAAGTCATGAATAGATGACAGTGAAGCCAAATCAATCTTCTCAAAAGAAACCTTATCTGGTCTTTGAGACGCTTCAGCGATTAGTTTGACTGCTTTCTGGCCTCGATTCTCATCCCGACAAGCAATAATAATTTTGGCTCCTCTACGACTAAGCTCAAGGGCAGTCTCCAAGCCGATTCCTGTGTTAGCCCCAGTAATGATAACTACGCAATTGTTTAAACGAGTTTTGTCTCGGCATACTTCTCCAGTAAAGTAGCGCTTTGTCATGTAGAGAGCCAAAGCTGTGACACTCACTGCCGGAAGTAACCATGGTCGTTCTAAAATGGATATGAAATATATATGGATAATTTAGATACTGATAATAACAAAATTCATATAGAAGGAAGGAAAATTATAATGCCTAGTACTTGTGAGTTATAATAGCAAATGAAAGTAAATAACGGACTACTACTTATATTTACATTTAAATTACATTTACAATTAATTAATGTAGAATAAATTTGTGTAGCTTTTGTACTGTTCTTTTGTCATATAACAACAGTTTTAGCATGCGAAACAATCACAGAGAAGGTAGTTATTTACCGGACTAACACAGCTTTTGGTCCTGACTGGAAAGGACGTGGCTTATCAAATCTGAATGATCACTGTCTATCTAAATGCCACCATATCGATTTTGGACATTGGATACTGTAGTATGTTACTGAAACCAAAATAGCCTGTTGAATAATACCAAAAAAATTACAATTAAAAGCTACTAATAAATTAAGATTGAATTTTAAAAGTTGTTAGGCTGCACATAGGCACTAAAATAGAAAAACTATTTATCAACTAGTAGTCTATAGAGATAAATGAAACACAACATTAAAATGACCTATTGTAATTTATCAAACATATTGTGTTCTATGCATTGCAGCAAACATCTATCACAAAAATTGTAATATATTTGTTGAAGTATAACTATTTTTTATGAAGGTTTTATCTCATACTTTACTATATATAATATTTATTGTCATGAGATCATACATTTTGGTATGCTGGACACGGACACATTTTATCATTTTTAGGTGAAGAACAAAATATTTGATTGCATATATTGATGGATAATGTGTGTGGAGCAGGTTGCTTTCTGTACTCGTACATTAATTGTTATATTTTTTATTTCATCACTTCAATTGAAGTATAATATCTCACAAGAAATTATATAACAAATCAGACTAAATCAAGCATTGACATAAAATTATTTAAATTTACATTCAATCGATAGTTGCTTTAAATCAAAGTTTACTCCGATTTTTTACTATGATTATTTAATTTGTATTTATATATGTTGTTTTTTTGTCAATAAAAAATAAGATATGCTATAACTTACTAAGCAGATAGTTGTTAACACAATTTTATATCGGTATATAACAGTTTTAGATCTAATTGAAAAGAATAACAGCTGCAGTATCCTATAGTTTATAAAATGGAGGGACACTAGCAATAGAAAAGACACTAAATATGAATTTATTTACTCTTATTTATATATACACTCTATGTATTGTTACAAAACATAAAAATTAGGGAAATATTGTCATCTTTTGAATGTGTCACTGGACAATATTTTATCCTGTGGTGCATTGTGTTTTATAATCATCTGCTAATATTATTATATTATGTTTCATGGCGCCTGAGAAGAGTGTTTTCCAATATAAGAAACCCAGTATATATATTGTACTTCGAGTCAGTTCTTATTTGAAAAATATAAAATAATGACTTATTTGAAGATAAAATTTATAGCAAATTTATCAACAAATCCGATTAATTCTGAAAGACAATCCCAACATGGCACTTCATGCTGTATTCAAATCATTTGTTTTCAGAAAGTGTCCTAATTCTACATTCTAACTATCCACAAAACGTAAATTATATTGTGGTATTTAATTTAAATTTGTAAATCGATAACACTTGTTACCATTGGGATGTTTAATACTATTTAATCCATTTAATCTATTTAAATACTTCCTTGAACATGAGATGTGATGTATATATAAATATTTTCTTTCTTTTCAACAGTATAGACAACCTTAGGGTGTCCACATATTCTCTTGTCCAATATATAGCTCCAAATGTTGTCTTAGCTAGAGCATGCATTGATTGTGATAGAGGTATGTCATCAGGAAACTTGATTACAAATACTGGTTATGTATGTTGAGCATTTAATATGTTAACACCACTATTATAGGCCTACTACAAAATTAAGTTGTCTAGTGTTAATTGTCATACCATGATTACACAAATAAGAAAAGTTTTATTTACTTCATAAAATAACAAAATACTATAACCACTACAATGATATTTTTTTAAATCAAATTATTATCTAAAATTTCAAGCTGTACATTAATTCACAGTGGGTCTGGAGCAACTATATAAACCTCTCAATTTGTTTTGATAACAATAGGTGTTCACACCTATATTCACACATATACCATAGGATGAGTTGTTTGTTGTGTGATATTTACAAAAGGGTTATATTATAATATATTCTCTGGATAAGTATTACAGGCAGTACATGTGTATTTATTTAGCTAATTTGAAATTTGTTTTTTGTGAACCCATAAGACCCATATTGTGCACTGTAATATGACAGTCTGGATCAAAATTTCCCTTTACATTATATAATGTTAGTTACTCATTTTTAAATAGTTACATCATTGTCCACTTACAAGTGCTTAATAACTAATTAAATATGCAGTACATATCTCTGTTACAGCTTAAATCAATAGTGTGCCCATAAGAGGACTTGACATAGGATCATAATCGTAGTAACCCCAGTTAATATGGTGTTCCCATAAGAGCACAATGCTTCTCATCTTTAGTAGTGCTTGAGTGTGTCTATTTTTGGTTTAAGTCTCCATTTTGTTCATAATTTCAAAATTTGCTATCAGTCCAGACAGATAGAAAATGCAGCAGATGGTATGTAAATATTGGTGACTGAAAGCATTTAAAATAAAAAAATTCAATTATTTGTATGAATATTGATTAAAGATGCAATTTGCAATTATGTATTATAATTTATACATTTAAAAAAATTTAAAATTTGAATTTGAAAAAGTTCAAAATTTGCTATCCATCCAGATGGATAGAAAATGCAACAAACAGTATGTAAATATGGGTGAACAAAAGCATTAAAAAATATATTTTTTAATTATTTGTATGAATATTGATTAAAGATGTGAATATGTATTATAATTTATACATTTTTAAAAATTAAAAGTTAAAACAGTTCAAAATTTGCTATTTGTCTAGACAGATAGAAAATGCAGCAGGTGGTATGTAAATATGAGTGAAAGAAATTTAACAATACATCTTATTTGAGTAAATTTTAATTAAATATGTGTTATACAAGTATAATATATATTTACTAAAGTTAAAATTAAATGTTGAAAAAGTATTTTGAATATTTTTTTATTTTTCAAAAAAATAATTTTTTAATAGACTAAAAACTAACAAATGGTTTGTAAACCATCGGTAACATATATCCAACAAATACATGCAAAGAATAAAATTATATAAAATACTACAGGGCTGGAAATAAATAACCGATACAAGATATTTTTTATTTAATTGCAAACCTCAATTTGACATAGCTTATTA
>JAUZND010003886.1:0-12014 GCA_034780555.1 Coelogynopora nodosa
CAACGCCTAAATTAGATAAATCTTAAAGTCTAGGTACCTAACAAGATGAAATAAGAATTGCCACCTTACCTTACCTAACACCACCTAAAGTTTAGGTAACTACACCTAAACACCTTGAGATGAAATAGGCCCCTGATCTACTCCATGACATAAACAAAATATTAATAGCTGGAAGGTAAAAAAGAATGAAGGATACATACTTATATTGCATAACCTAGTCATATTGAAATGCTTTAAATTGAAAAGAAAGAATATGAAAAAATTAATAGTAGTTGTGAGAAACTATTTAAAGAAAAATAGTGTATATCTAAACCGATTTGGATATCATATGTAAAATTTAAATGAAACTTATTAAACTTTAAAAAAATATATAATTCATTGAATTACATACAATTAAAAAATTTAAATATTATAATTTAATAATTTAATAATATAGCTATTTTATTAAAATATTCATTCAACTTGTCTTGATTTAAGATAAGTTTAAAAATATTACATATATCATTTTTAATTTAAATGGGTTACAGTAAAGAATTTAAAGGGACTAAAAATTCATACTTACAGTAAAATACTGACTATTTAATAGATATACTAAAATTAAATTAAAAAAATTATTAACAATCTATTTTTTTTAATGATAGCAGAATATATTTAAAATAGTGATATATGATTAATCTTAGATTTCATAATTTGTATTAATAACAATAATTGTTTTGTTTACTATTAATGGTGTATTACTTTAATTAACAAATTATTCATTTTCTAAAAAGTATTGAATACAAATTTATATTATAAAGAAAATAAACTAATTTACTATTAAAGATTAATTAAATAATATGGATTTTAATATGTATTTTAATCATGTATATTTAAAAATAGTCTATTTCTTGAGATAGATATGTTATATATATATTATCAATAAATAAAAAATTTCTTGGTAAGATTTAGGATTTTTTATAATTATTTTTCACATGATTATTATTGCTTATTTTAAAATATTTAGTAAGGAATATTTATTAAAATGATACTCTATTCTTTTTATATCTTTCTTTAATCCATTTAATTTATGTTTATAGAAAACTGAAAATATAAGGCCTAACTGGGTTCTGTATTACTATAATATATAAAATTAAAAAATTATTTATTTTTATTAAAATTAACTCTTTATTTGAATTTACAATTAAGATCTATAACTTCTATTTTATATTATGCAATATGTTTTTAAGTTATAAATATGATACATATTTATATAAAATAATTATAATTAAAAACTTAAGAATATTGAAATTAAATAAAATGTTAGCTTTATTTAAAAATTGATATCATTTAAAATATATTAGGCATATAATACTAAAGTTAATAAACAATAGCTACATATATAATATGTATAGTTAAATACATATGGTTAAGTAATAAAACAAATTATTTATTTTCTAAAAAGTATTTATTAAAAATGTAATAAAAATTTATATTATAAAGAAAATAAACTAATTGACTACTAAAGATTTATTAAATAATATGGATTTTAATAAGTATTTTAATCATGTATATTTAAAAATAGTCTATTTCTTGAGATAGATATGTTATATATATAATATCAATAAGATTTAGGATTTTTATAGTCTGTGTACTCTTATTCTTATTATTTCTTATATATAATTTGTTTAGTACTTTATTAAGAGAATTAATTATATTATTCAGATAAAGGTCCAGAATCAAAGTTTATCTAAAGGTGAAAAAAAGGGGGTCCTGAAATTTTATAATGGCAGTGAGTATTATTTTTACATAGCTTTCTTAATATTGACTTAAACATCTATGATGTATACAAATATATAAATACAGTATACTCTAATTGGAAGAGGTAAAATGCAAACAATTGTGTTCTAATTAACTGGAGTTCCAATTAAACAAAAAATGATTTTTAGTAGTATAAGTTAAACTTATGCTTGTTCCATAATCATTAACCAAAAAAGTAATATAAAAAATTTCAGAGCAACAGTTAATATTATAATAATTAATACTTTTATCCTGTAATACATGTTAATAATAGTCTTGGTTTAGGTAGGTACATGTTATTTATATTAAAAAATAGATGAGCCTTTTCTAATTAGAAAATATAAAATACATTTTATGTTTTGGGAACATACTATAAATTATGTTCATAATTCATATTAGCCAGCATTCTGATTAGCCAATTTTTTGAATATTGTAGAAATTATTTAAAAAATAGGGATTTAATTGATGTTCTGATAAGCCAGTATTTCTGATTAGCTGATAATCAATCTATGGCTATACATAGACTATCTATATATAATATATATAGATAGTTTGATTGTTTATTTATTATTATATTATATAATATTTATATATTTTTTATATTATATTATATATATATTATTATATTTATTATTATATATTATTATATATATATTATAATTATATTATATATATTATATTAATTATATATTGATTAATATAGATTTTTTGTTAAAGCCCTTCATATATTGTTTTCAATGAAGAGCATTATTTTATAGTTATATTAGTCTAGTCTATACATTCTATAGTATATATCATATAGTATATATTCTATATTATAGACTATAGTCTATGCAAATTAAATATAAAATGAAATCTAATATAACTATAAAATAATGCTCTTCATTGAAAACAATATATGAAGGGTTTTAACAAACAATAATTTTTCTCAGTGGAGTATTCCGTTATATTTAATGAAATGAATATGAATTAACATAATATTAGCAAAGAAGGTATCAGCAGGGGTATGAATGGTATTTACTTATTATAGCAGAAGCAGATTTAGAGAAGTTCCAAAGAATAAAAAGGACCCAAACTATATAAGGTTGAATACAACCCTAATCCATAGACTAAAGTAGAAGAGGGCCCACTGACTGGCATAGATGAAGACTCATTGACTGATGTAAAAGAACTGCAAAAGAAACAATTAGTTGAACAAAGCTATTGTAATAAGGAATATAATTTAATTTAAACATACTATTTTAAAACATACATTTTTCTTCTTAGTTATGTTGCACTACCTGAAAATTAGAAATCAGATGGAATTAATTTAATAAGAAGTATAGTATTTACAGTTTTGACATATAAAGTTTGGACCCTATCTCCCCTTATTTACCCCCATATTTTTATTGCAGATTTGGAAAAATCAAAAACATTATCACATTTGTTATGAAAAAAGGGGATTCCACTAAAAAGTGGAAGATTCACACATATGTGGCTCATGACTGTATAATATTAAATAAAAATAGATATTTGAAAATATAATATTACATAAGTTATAACATTATATTTATAACAATGATAATTTTATACTAATACAGTGATAGTTTAGTAGAAATATATACATTTGAATATTTGAAAATATATTGAAAGGCATTTGAATGTCTCAATCAATAGTCATAAAACATAAGCAAATAATTATGAATCACCTTATACAACATTAACATTTTAAATAAAATTATGTCTTATGTCATGATAAAATTTTCTGATAAACATCATCAGGGCTCAGGCTCCTTAATTTGCTTAGATCCCCCTGAAGCCATAATCGGTTAAATAAACATATACATATCAATAGCATATTCTATCTGCACCATATCTACGATATGGTTCCACTGCCAATGAATTAGTCAAGTATAATACTCACAAGGACAGGAAGTTGTTTAATAAATGTACCGAGTAAAGTCTTCATAAAGAGGCGTGGTCTTTGAAATACAGATAAAGTTTGTGACTTCGTTACATTCTGTATGTGTCGAATAAAATGTAATGTAGCACTATTACCCTTTATTAATAAATGTCTAATCATTTTATTTTGAAAAAAATTATAACTCATGTTTAACAAAACTTAACACTTATCGTTATAGACGCCAAATATTTAATATAATATTTTAATGCAAAAAAACAATAATATGAAAAAATATTATGTTGCAAAATAACTACAAGAAAAATATTCGTCAAAACGCTTTATTGGGTTCGTAAGAAATAAAAAATATCACAATGTTTTGCTATGTTAATTTTTAAGCTTGTAATAATAAATGAACAAGATTGTAGATAAATTGATGCAACATACAACACTATCGTTAGCAATTATTATAACTACTATAATTGCATATATGCTAACATCTATTGTTAGCGTGTTAGCGAGCGGTCGTGTTCTGCGTTTCTCGCTGTTTTGTAATAATTCTACTGTCTGAGATAATATTAATTGTGTTATCTTGAAATATTTTTGCACCATTCAATTCGTCTTCAACTCTGATACATTATGATGTACTTCTTTTTCAAGGAGGATTATTTATTCTCTTTTTATTCTTGAAAATTTACTATAGCAAGGAAACTACTACCCATAATTTTATCTAAATTATTATGAACATACCGCAAAAGGCTACGGTGGTTCTCATTGATAAGGAAGCAACTTACTACAGCTAGTCCTGTAGTTTGCTCCAATCGACTGCTACATATTAGTGATTCACCAATATAGAGTTATGTTACTCAGTCTACTAAATAAGTTATCCGAGAAAAGACGTCTTGCGGAGTAAGTATTATCTCACTAAACCTACGAAGCTTATGCGCCAAGTCGATTTGCCTAGCAAATCTGTTAGAAATAACTAAACTACATATAATCATAGACAACGAAACATATTATATGTGGTTTCGAACAGATAGTATATTCACAACAGTGAGGTACTGCATGATACCATCATTATCTAGGTATATGTACACTATTTCAAGAGACGTGATCATCCAAATAACCACAGTGGTTTTTTTTATTGCCAATAGCAATATTAAAAAAATATATATATTATAATAATCTTCCCATACCTAACAATTCTATAATTACGAAATACCACTTGACTTTTCAATAATATTTAGTACGAACTTTATAGAAACAATAGGTAGGCCTATATGAATAGGGCTCTATAACAAACAATAATTTTTCTCAGTCGTGAACTCCATAATATTTCATGGAATGAATATGAATTTTCACACTGAACTTTCATGGTCCACCACAAAAGGGTTCAGTGTGAAAATCTCTAATAATTACAAATACATCAATTTATACGCCGAGGTATACCTTGCAAACCTTGAGCCTGTTGACGTCTACAAGGTATACCTCGTTTAAATTGTAATTCTAAGAGATGTACCCTGTACACCTAGTTTAAATTTTTGAGATCACCACACTGCAACCCCTTCTTCAAACTTTTTTTAATAACCCAACAGCTTATATAATTTTTTACAACTCAATTAATTATGTGCTAAACAATAGAAATAGTGATTGTTTGCGCTGCATACAGAGTGGTAAACTGCCTCTGAGGGTCCAAAGTTCGGACATGCTGTTTAGTAACGTCTTTTTCTTTTTAATTATAAATTTAAATTATTACACCAGTTATAAGAACAAAGAGTACAACATCGTACTTAGAATATTAGAAAAGAAAAAGTCACAATAAATGAAACCTTTCAATTCAAACATACGAATGAAAAGTATATTCACCGGCAGGGAGATCTACACAGATGAACATGCTGACCAGTAGTATATTTGAAAGATTTTATTTGTTTTGAAATTTCCTTTTTTAAATTCTAAGTACGACATATTACTTTTTTTTCTTATTTATAGTTCAGTCAAGTTTGAATTAAACCGTTATTTTTTACGAACAGCTTGTTTTGTTTCAACAGATTTTGATACTAACTAGTTTTATGGAAATCGGCTCTTATATGGTGTACCTACCTATATTAGGTACGAGGGTCTTATAAAGTACAGCGCTGAAGTCAAGTGTATTTCATTGGTGAAGGGTTTTGTCTGCTAATGAGTCCTATTTGATCGAATATAACCAAAGACATTTAATATAACTCTTCATGCAGTTTTATATAAGTTTTATTCATAGGTCAAATTTACTGTTCCTACAATTGTTTGTCCGAAGTGTCGATAAGGTTAACGAATAGTCCTTAGTTTTAATTACCATCCTATACAGATCTCCCTGCCAATGAATATTCTTTTATGTATACAATATTTGAAAGGTTTAATTTATTGTGAATTTTTCTTTTCTAAACCTGTTCTGTTTTTTGTCTATTGGATTTGGTAGGATATATTATCTTCGAATGAATAATTTTATTCTACAAGATTTAATAACCATTTATTTTTTTCATAATAGCTCGTTCATTTTTTAGCTTATCATTAGACATAATTTAAAAAATCAAAACAAATTATAATATATATACATAACATTATATAATGAAAACAAACATTGTAATTTATTGTACATATATGTAACAGATAGTATAGAATCTATTAATGCGTTATAATGCAATTAATGTACATTTCGATATTATAGTCAGCGTTGTTATGCAATAATACACGTCAAAAAATATTACTTCGAATAAAATAACATTTAATGTGTGTAATATACTAATTATTGATTACATTGCGTTTAAGATATTAAAAGAAATTACGTGTTTTGAAATATGTACAATTGAATAAACAGATCCAAACAACATATAGATGAATAAATGAATTATTAATACCTTGCTACTTCGTTATACATATCATAATATGTCTCAGAATGTGAAGTTAGATATATGAACTATATAAGTTTAAAATGATTACTTATTTTCTAGTTGAATAAAGGTGGATTAAATGCGGGCAATTTTGATCATTTTAATATAACAAATAAGCAGGAGTTCATTGTAAACATAGTGAAAGTAACACAACGTAAATATATGACATATTTACATAAATACATAAAATAATATGTTCGATTTTATGAAAGTGTTTAACTAGCCCTTGTTTGTGGCAGCTCAGTTTCTGAAAAAAATTAAAAAGAATGTTGGACACTTGAAAGTAAAAAATATAATGGTTTATATTTATCAATCTTTTGTTGGCTAATGGTAAATGTATCTATTTTAATCATATACTTAATTATATATTACTACCTATATGTAAGTCTATGATTAAAACTCTTTAATTATCATAAATTTCATAATTAGTGGATAAATTCAAAATTACTTAAATATAAAAAAATATGAAAATGCATATTTTATATCAATACATAATTGATATGTATTTATAATGTCAATTTGTTCATTTTAAACACAAAATATATAGATTAATATTTTGTAAATTTCGTTGAAATTAATTAATTAAAATATATTAATTATTGCCCAGCTACAAATTAATACGGTCAATTTCATTTATGTATATAGAAAAGATTGTTAACTAGTTATCTAGATAAATATATTTATTTTTAAAATTTTGGAATATACCTTAATATTTCAAATACATTTTTTTGTCTTACTATTTCGAAGACTTTCAAATATTTTTAAAATATTTTTTTTCAGGATTTACAATAGTTTCACATAATAACAAAAATTTGCTAATAGTATATTTGTTTTTATATTTCTTTTTTGTATTTATATTTCTCTTTTGGAGCGTTAATTTTTGTCGATTATTAAATAGTAAAGTTTAATACTCGTTTCTGTAATTTAGATATATGAATAAATTATTAATTGCCTCGACATAATGAAAATTTAATTAATTAATATTAAGAGTCCAAATCAATTCAATTGAGTAATTTCCAATGCTTTTGCTTACTTGAAATTATAATAATATGCAGTGTATAATCCTGTATTCTTTATGTCATACATTTTTATTTGTTCTTATATATATATTCCTCATATTTTTAAAAAAAATTAATGTGCTAATTTTTATATTTAAACATCAGTTTCACGGTGTGGATTATTTATGTGTCTAGCTTTATTAACAATAGTTACGTATATAGTATTTTCAATTAACTATTTAAAACAATTTAAATCGTTCAATCACGTTAATGATAGTATAAGTTGTCTTCTGCCACATCAATATTAAATTATTAAACTATTTTGTCGACAATTTTGTTTGTCCTCATTATTGTTAAATCTTACTTTTCTCAATTTTTCCAGTGTCTTAATATACTTTATATAAAGAAATATATAATTGAACATATAAGTGAATAAAATTGTGAATATTTAAGTGAATAAAACAAAATTTCAATGGTTAATTTAAATAGAACGAATTGCTAGAAAATGGTACAGAAGTCAAAATTGAGTGTAAATCAAAGACACAAAAAATATAAAATGGTAAAGAAGTGGTCATTTATCTACACCCAAGTCACCATTATTAGAACTGACCATTTTTTAATATTCTTCGTAAAAAAACAAAAAATCAATATAAAAAATTTCTTTTAGGTGTGTGTATTTATCTCATCACAACGTTTATCTTGTAAAACGTATAAATACTATCTATACGTTTATTAATTTTAGCAAATAAAAAACAACAAATGTATTTTAGGTATATGGATGGGAAAACAGAATGCCGGGGTTTAAACTTTAAAAATCACGAGGTATGACGTAATAGGGGGTGGGGTCAGACCAATGAGTCATATTATTACTTTTCGCTTTCCCAGAAAATTCATCATTTACTACTGAGGGAATAGGTAAAAGTGAAAAAATAAAGGGTACTAGGGGGTAGGAAAAAAAGAAAGGAGAACAAGGAGGAGGAGGAAATTAATAAAAAAAGAAGGGGTAGAAAAAATATAGAAATGGGGGAAGGGATGGAAAAGTGTCTAGGGGAGGAAAATAGGAAATTCCCCTTCCCCTCTGAAAAAAAAAGCTGGACAGGATTGGTTCCATCCCTTCATCTTCCCTCACTACCTACTCACTTAAACGAGCGGAAGACGGGGTGCTTGTAGACGAGTTGTCTAGTGGACCCATATTCCGGCTTAAGAATGTCGGTTCTGAGTTGTTTTAGTGTTTCGGTGTCTCGATCCTGCAGAGAGGGTATCTTCCATTCTGTCAACCTTGTGGCGAGGAAGTGGAGCCAGAAGAGGTTTGTTTTCGGGTGGAACTGGGTCCAGTTGTTGCTATATGGCGGGAGATGGTGAGAGAACAATTGTGAATGTTGACAAATCAATTTAACAAAGCCAATCGTTGATTTCATTGGTATAATATACACCTCAGGTCAAGGTCAAGCAGGCGCCTGTTAATGATGATAAAGTTAACAGTCATGCGCATGTTAAACGCAGGATTTAAGATTCGTCAGCGTTGAGTTAATGAACATGCAGTAACCTTTATTGATGATAATTATTATTGAAACTCTCACAACAAACATATCAGGTCGCGATATATTTGGAACAGAGGTGCAGGCAATGGGCACAAAGAAATCGTCCAAACAAACGATTAATGTGGGAATATTATTTTTGTGACATTGCAATTTTTCATATAGAAATCTTTTTTAATGATTTATCAAAAAACATCAAAACTTTGTGATACAAACGGTATATATGACCAAAAATGTATTGTCCATGATAGTTTATCCATTTTACTCCTGAATCCGATCCTTTGCATGCAGTATACATACTGAACGGAACGGAAAACATATCTATACCAACCTTGATACAAACTCATAAATTACTCAGATTATGTACTATTCTGAAAAGCCAACATTTTTATTAAATGTTGAATTATGTGAAGTGAACAGTTTCGAAAAGAATCGGGAGAAAGTTGTTGAAAAACCTCTTTAAAAACTCTATTTTAAATGGAAATAATAAATTTAAAATATATATTTTCACATATATGAACCTCCGCTAACTCACCCATTTTCCGTCCTCATGTTCCGATAAGCATTATAATGAGGGTCATTGTCTCCATTAAACATATCCGGATCCTTACCGATGTCAGTGAAAACAACATTCCCAGCTGAAAGAGTACAATAATAACATAATATGACCTACTAATGAACATATATATATACCAATAAGAATACGAACGAATATATGTTAAACCAGTGTTATATAGAAATGTAATGGATGGTTCTTTCTTGACTATCATAACTAAATAAAAAATGGAACTATTTATAGAAATAAATAAAATCAATGTTTACAAATTTAATGAATTTAAATAATTCTATAATTATATTTATTATAATAGACAGAGATTAAAAATCCGACATCATCGACAGAAAAATTAGGCATTTTATAATGCTATAATAGCTATAATAAATGTAAATATGTATTAAGACAGTTAAAGTACCAAAATTTGTTTTAAGAAAATCATTAAAAAAAGCTGAACACAAACTGAAACCATGTGTTCTCATGCTTTATTCACATGAAGTGTAAAATATTGCAAATGGTACAATAAATGGTATATAATTACACTTGAATTATGCCTAAATAGCATAAAATAAATGCACATCGGAATCAGGTGGAGGGAAAATGATCTCGTGACGCGACAGAGCATCGCGTGACAAAGAATTACTTTTTTTTCTCAACAACAAGATCGGCGAGACACCCCGTAATTTAATGTTTTGTAGGTACATAACTTATTACCGATTTGCATTGAAATATGTGTTTTGTGGCGCGGAGTTGCGCTTGGTAGGGATAGACCTTAAGAATTACCTCCCACAGCCCAATATTAGGAAACTATAGGCCTACTATAGTATATAATATCGTCTCAGTTACAACGGTTACAACAACCGTTTTCAAGTAAATCGATAAATCGATAAAAAAACAAGACCTAACTAACCGTACTCCATCCTGGATAGAGTAAAATCGATAATCGCCACTCGAACCCCGTGCGACGGAATGCGGTAAACTTGGCCGTCGAGAAGGTGATCGACACTTCTCCATGAGTCATCATCACCGGTTCCGTCATCGGGTCGGGAGACGAGAACGTTCCGCGTGTGGAGGTCACGGTGCTCTAGGGCAAGCGCGGCCTCTGCCACCGCTAAGCCGAGAGTACACTGGCACAGGATTGAGAGGGCTTCTGAGGTCGATGTTATCTGCAAAGGGAAGGGACGGATGGACCAGAGAACTTAATATGTATTAGAAACGAGGATTGTCATGCTCCACAATGAATAGACGAGTACGCAGGTGGAAGCTCTATAATCTAAGACAGCTAAAACTACCTGGGTTGTCTTGACGACTACAAAGTTGAAGGTTGATACAATTAGTATTACCTTATTATCTATTAAAAAATTAGGTAAAAAGAAATATTAAAATAAATAAATAATTAAAAAACAAGGTAATTCCATATATTTAACATGGCCAAAATAGTTGATGAGTCATTTTTTCAATTCGATATTTCAATTTTGTTTAAAATGTAGCTGCAGCAGAATGTTAAATCTCCCTTCCGTTTACGTTTCTGGTTTCTGGTAATTACAAGTATTTAATAAGATCGATTGAATTGTGCACTATATGGTTGCAAAGTGTACATATTTTTGGCCTTGAATATACATCTTGCAATATAAAGTTTCTATTAAAATCTCATTTAACCTTTTAAACACAACTTACTTCAAACTCATCCAGTGAGGTGCCTCCGAAAGCAAACGAGAGAATAACCCAATTTTGTGTCTTTGGAAGAACATCTAAAAAAATAAGAATGATTTTATTACAATAACGAGAATCTATATATTTAAGTGTATTTTAATATTCATTAACTGATTTTAGCTGAGGGAGGTTGACTTTAAGCCATGTTGCCTCAGTTGGTTTTAGGCCTTTATTGGTCCTTCATTATAATTGATGTTCTTGTTTCAATTTCGATGTATTGTTTAGTTCATGAATAAATCTATATAATAATTTTTTTCAATTTTTTACGCTTGTCTGCTGCCCTTGTCTAAAACGTATGAATGGCATATTCTTAATTCATGCATATATTTATATATTATTTATTGTACTGAAAAGAATTGTTATTATAAAAAATATTACATAAATTAAATTGTATAGAAAGAGTGCGGTGCTTTGAGCTGTTTACAGACACCCCTAACAACAACAAAAAGCATTGAAATCCGACTATACTCACGATAGCAATGTAACTCTTGTATGATATTTTCATATTATGAATGATTTTTTCATGATTGAAATGTTGTTCGGTGGACACTTCATATGGCAGCCGAGAGAGACAAAAACGTTATTCACTCTTTAAAACGTGTTATTCAGGCTTTTAAACGTGAATAACAT
>JAUZND010003887.1:0-32760 GCA_034780555.1 Coelogynopora nodosa
TACTACTGTATGATTTTGAAATAATTTTAATAATAAATGGCATTCTATCTCATTATTCATGTGTGCTTCAATTATTCCAATTAAGGGAATTTGGTTAATCAATTTATAATTTGGTATAAGTTTACTTATATGCTTAATCAATATAAAACAAAACAGACATCATCGTAAGAGACCATCTAAAATGTATAAGAATTATTTTATTTATAAAAATAATACATTATTCGTTCAAAACGACGAATTATTTATAAAAATTATATATTATTTGTCCAAACGACAAATTAAAATATAACATTAAAAAATTGTTTAAATTGTACGTTTTGTATAACCAAACAATATCACAAAAGAACATTCTAAACATAAAAATATGATAAAATATGCTTACATGTAAGAAAATATAAAATTTATAGCAAAAGAACCATGTTGTAGACCATCAAAGTTATTAGAAAACACATACACTGTGATTACATTTTTACAATAATTTGATGAAACTTTACTTATATGTCTAATCAGAATCAATTAAGACAATATAGTAAAATACAGGGACTGTATGAGACCATCTAGAATACATAAATCATAAACAGATAAGATAATCCAACAAATATACACTAAATACAACCAACTAGATAGTTCATAAACATAACTTATGTATGTTAAAGTTTGAATCATGAAGAATAATTGTCCTACATATATGCAAAAATGCCATTGTTCGAATTCCTTCATACTTACTGCATGTACACAAGGTACTGTTTAACGCACGAAAGCTTACTTCGATCAAGGATTTATTGTTACTGTCGATTCTTCTACCATTTAACGCAAAAGAGTTTTTAGTACTACGTAAATATTCTTCAAGAAATCGATTACCTACAAACCTGAAAAGACAATTTGAATTAATTCTGCACAGATATCAACGAAACGAAATTCCCAAAGTTGCCTTACTTACTGCATGGATATCAATCAATACAAGATGTCGAACAAGAATTTAAACTAAAATCAATCAGTGAGAGACGAGGAATCAATTCGGTCCGACGACGAGGAGGAAACATCAATAAAATCGATGGAAGAAATAATGGAGGACCAGGAGGAAGAAAAAGAGTCGACGCTTCTGATTACAATTCTGGAGGATATACAGAAAAACCTACGAAAGAAATTGACCCTGAAAGAGTTGAAACATAAAGTACAAGACAACACGATGCATTATATTGAACTATTCAATTATATGAAAAACGACGAGGCAATGGAACGAATTGAAGAAGAGGTCGAAAAAATTGAAGCAGATACTCCTTTTGACACCTATAATTCAGCTCTACGGGAGAGTATTAAACGTATGTGGCATATTTTTGAAAGCAGAGTACGTGATGCATTAAACTCATTTAATATCGCACATGTTGGTGATGATTATATTGACACATTATATCAAAGTACATTTTCATCTTAAACTATATATAAAGAAGTACTACTGTGTAACTTTCTTATATGTTAGCAATTATAATAAAAAATTGGACTCATAACTTGTCCTATTTATTTGAAATAAAATTATTTGGGCCCATTTAGTCGGGATTCTCATCAACATCAATATGTAAGTAGCAAACTCAAACTGAGTGAACTAGACTTAGTCAGAATCGTAGAATAGACGACTAATATTATGATGGTGAGTCATCTTATCAAGTTCGGGATAGGAGTCATTGTTAAAGTAGAAAACAATATTTGTGTAAATGAAATTTATTCTCAAAAGTTATCTTTGTTTGCATTACAAACAGAAATTTAATAATCAAACGGTAACTTATAGGACATAATAATTTTTCACATAGTTGACAATGTATAGGTATCTTTGTTCCACACCCTCCTGGACATAAGATCCAATCCTTTTTAAAGTCTCTGAAATAAATCCGAAAATTTTAAATATAAAAAGACAAGTAGGTAGTTAAATAAAATTGGTTTATTATTATCAATGTGTTATATTCATTTACATTAGAGGTAAATTCATCATATGTATACATTAAAGGGATAGTCATAATGTTTTACAATTTTTCTTACATAACCACTGTTTTTTGTCTCTTTGACGGAGATTCATCATCATCATCATCTCTCATCTCTGGCATTGCACACTGATCGTCTGATTCCACTTCCTCCTCTGTCAACTGGTCTGTCTCGGGCTCGATTTAGAATAAAGCCACCGCTGGCTTTGCCTGCCTGTATCGTATTTGATAAATCGATAATTAAATTTGATAAAGTCCTTAATACCGTGGTCACGGCAGAACAGGTTCGTTGCCCGAATCACGAGCTGGTACGACCCTGATCCAAACTGAAATGGAGCCAGTAGCTTCTTACCGCGCCAGTCGAAAGCTTTAAAATCCAAAAACAAATCTTAACCACGCAGTCTGTTCTTCTTTCGAGTAGATGGGTCTCACTTTGTAACCAGTGCCCTTGTCGGAGAGATCACTCAAACCTTATTCGACTATGGATTCGAAAAATTTAATTGCCTGGAAAAGCGCGCAGTCGTCATCCTTAACAATCGGTAGGACGCCTTGTTCTCTAGTATATGTGCCGAATTTCTTCTCCAAAATGTTGGATCTAATATACACTTGCTTCTTTGACTGAGTCCGCAGTGTCCGTATTGCGTTAAGCATCTTGCCAGGATTTGCTCCTTTTTTGCCAGTAGAAAATTGGTTCGAGTTTCCCATTGTAACGTGTCGTAAAGTGTAACTCACGTCTGCAGCATTGATAATAAATTTAGACATCTCGCTGACTCGACAGTAAAGTTTTTAAATAAAATGTAAAGGCCGGAGAGAGCTTGCTTGAAAATACGACCGTTCACGTCAAGAACTTGGAGCAAAATGAATTTCAGCTGCGAAAGCCTGTCCATTTATACTTTTTCAAAAAAAAAATTTGTTCAGCTGCAGGGTGAGTCAAAAGTTACTATACACTTATATAACAATTTATGTGTGAATAAAAGTATAAAAAAGGTATACAGATATAGCAGATAAATTTGTATTTAAGCATAGAGTAAGGTCTGTAATAATGTTCATAATACAGAAAAATTAGGACAAATGTTCAAACTGACTCCCATCTACTTCAGAGCAGTCTTTGCATCGAGATAAAACACTACGGCAAATTTTTTAACACATGTCCTTTTCGTTGTTGATACGAATAAAAGCATCAGTAATTTACTCACTTAGCTCAATAAGGTTAGAAGGTCTTCTGCCATAAACTTCATGCTTAACAATTCCCCAGATGCAGAAACCCATGGGGGTTAAGTCTGGTGAACGAGGAGGGAACTCTATGGCACCACGCCGACTAATCCATCGTCCAGGGAAGATTACATCTAGGTATTCTCTCACAACCCACGCATAATGGGGTGGTGCACCATACTGCTGGAAATACAGTGTTGAAATTGTTTCTTTGTAACGTAGTGTGGGTATGACGGCAGTCTGTAAAAGTTCCAAGTAATTGTGACGATTAACTGTTGAATCAAAAAATTCGGGACCCAAAATTCCATCTGAAGTTACACCAGCCCATACAGTAATTCCAGGTTGATTGATGTGTTTCTGTAAGGTATACGTCGAATTTTCATCGCTCCAGTAGGCGCAATTATGACGGTTGACTTCACCAGAAAATTTGAATGATGCTTCATCAGTCCAAACTATCTGATGTACAAATTCTGGAGTTTCTTCGCACTGGTTAATAAAAACTTCACAAAATTGAAGGCGACGGTCATAATCGTCCCCAATCAAACCATGAATGAGATTAGGTTTGTATGCTTTAAATTTTAATTCGTGTAAAATTTGAATGATAGTTCTTTGTGATACACCCAAGTTAAACCAATTATAATAATATCACGGTATAGATAATAGTTTTATACCGTCCATTTTGGGATTGTGGTTTTTCTGTCAATTTTTTATATGTAAGTGCATAGCAACTTTTGACTCACCCTGTATATACATACATATATTATATTTCATTATATCTATATTGGCAACTACTGCAGCTAATGAACATTCTAATTAGATCATTGTAAATAATCAGAAGCCGTTGTTCTTGATCTATCAAAAACCTTTTTATCAGTAGAAAAAAAAATATTATTTAAATATTTCAAAACAAAAGTATGTCGCTTATTCTATAATTCATGACTCAACAACGCATCTTTGTCAAAGAAGTAACATTAATCTATTAAGAATTCATATTATCAAATATTTTTGTATGTTTTGCATACGTCCGTTGATCCATATACTCAAAACAATTAGATTAATTTGCATTTCACTGCAGATAGAAACTATTGTTAGTGACCATAATAATATTATGTTGTACAACCTTTTAAAATGTATTTGTCTAAAGTATTCTCAATTAAAAAATGGAAAAAATCAAAGCTATTTGGGAATTTTATTGCATAACGTATATACTTAGTCCACCCATATTTTGAATAAAAATTTTATTTTTTTAATAATTATAAGTTTTATTATATATCCAATTATTATTATCACCATAGGTACTAAACGTATGATTTAGATAAGCCAAAAAGTATTAAAAAATATGTTCATCCACATGTTATCCATAAATTAAACCACTTTACACCGTTATTGTCATAAGTTTATCATATCAGATCAAGACAGTCCAGTTTTATCACAACAAGCTCTTTCGGTCGTTTAAAATAACATTTATTTTCATCGTTTAAAGTTAGTCAGAATATTATATATAGATTAAATAGCTCCCTTGTATAACAGTGACTATCACAACAGGGTTCCGTTATTATAATGAATAAACGTAAACATCAACGTATCTAAAAAATGACTATATATATATATATAACCTATGTATAACTATTATTTAACTTCTAGATGAGAAGTCGTTAATCTCTTTATTATATTTAATAGGTCGAATAAACAAAGAGTTTTTTTTAATAAAAGGTTTATTTTTAAATAAACCGCTTAAAACCAATTTGGTATTTGTCTATATTTATTATAAAACGGTCATAATAGTAAACAGCCGAGTTGCTGAAGGTAAATCGTTTATTGGTCCTCTCCAAAGTCCAAGATTGGTAACAATTCACCACAGAGCGGCGCGGTCGTTTATTGACTTCTATATACAGCAGATTGATGTAACAGAACAATTTAGAAGAATTTCAGTTCCAGATTTATCCGTCAGTTTAAATATTTTCTCAGACACATTGCTTCTTAAAAACTGATGCACTAAACCATTTAGCATGTATTGCCTGACCTATAATAAAATTGGTTTATGAAAACCTCTGAAAACCAGTACATAAGCCAAACATACCCAATGCAGTTATATTCTTATGGATATAAAATACTCAGATAATATTGTTTAAACTAACATTTTGGGCTGTGATCATGATCTAAATATATAATCTCATCCAAAAATGTCGATAATATGTCAATAATGTGTTGATATTATGTCAGCCGAACAATATATAATGAATGTTTGCGAGCCATAAGCGATATAGTCAAGGATTTTACAATTTCAAACGCATAGTTCTGTAAGCACGTCCTCTTGAGTTTTAAGAGTGTAATACACTAATAAAATTTTATATTAAAAACAAAAAGAGCAGCTTTGAGAACGAATTTCCTGCCAGATCGGATATGGCTTTGTCTGCGAATTTTCAATGTGAGTCAAAATCATGAAAGCCAATTTGGCCTCATCTAAACATTTTTAAAAACTGCTACGGTTGTTCAAAGCTGTATAATTCTTTCTGGATATATGAAACAACACGGGAGACGGGATGATTGAAGAGAAAATATCCACCCAATATTTATTATCAAATTTACTATTAATGCCAGTTCATATTGAATTAAAACCTTAAATTTTGTCTAAATTGGAGAAGCACGACAGTACACCTCAGGTGTAGTCTACTGTAATTCCTGAATAAGTCGTAAGACTACCATAGAAACCGCATCTGTGTTTGGAAAGATGTGTATGACATAGACAACATCATAACTGTACAATGTAGAGTGAAGTATTTTTTATTGCGGTGTGCGTACCCCATAGAATCCCGGATGTTAACCTAAGCGTTTGTTGAGAATGGTCACAAAGATATTGCATAATTAGATTATTAAAACAGTTGAAAGGACTGGAATAAATTTGCTATATTCCATTAAAACATGATTGATTATGGTTCAGGCACTTCAATTGCTGTTATCATGATGGTTTTTAAGTATGAAAAGAATAATTATAAAAAGTATGCAGAGGGAATTTTAGGATGGGAGACAGCTATATTCATAAATTTAAAACGAAAATTTGCAGAAAAAGTTGAATGATTTATAAAGCATTACGATAAGGAAGTAAATTACCATTCTTCTATTTTACAACCAATCAGTTTCCCATTATGCCAATATAAATTTATCTATTAAATTGAAATTAAAATAACTATTATAAAATAAAAATCATAATGCCTAATGTTATATAATTAATTATTCGTCAATGTCATCTTTCATAAATTTCGCAACAACCATATTATAATAAATAGAAACAACTTAAAATGTTCTACAATACAAAAAACTTATTGAAATTTTTGTATCCTCATATTAAAGTGTAGTGTAATGCAAACATATTTAACATATAAAATATTCGTTGGTTTAATATTTTAACCCGTTAACTTAATTATAACAATTTATTACAATAAGTAAATTATATATCATAATTCACAAACCAAAACATATTTCAATAATTGTTGTCAGTTATTTCAACACCAATTCATTTAAAATTAACTAATAACGATATGTATATGTTTTATATGAAGAAATTTATCAAATGAAAAGTTTTATTTAGTAAAATAATTTCTATTAATTTGTTTATTACATCAATTTTTAATTTGTTTAAATGTTTTCTTTACATTAATCATTTTTCTTCTTTTTTTAATTGATTTTTATTTAAACATTAACTATTTGGATTATGTTATTGACTACAACATCTTTAAATAACTTTCTACAAACTTTGTCAAAAATATAACTTTAAATTGCACGTTTATCCGTGCCAGTCCCATAATGTCTAACTTTATTTAACGCGTCGTAGACTGTGTTTGAACAATTCACGTTTGCTCAGATACATAAGTTATCCATCAATTTACAAAAGTCAATTTAACACATTTTTATGGATACACTAGATATATGCCTACCTTTATTTATTTTATTTGGTATGTCTATCAATTATAACACATTGGATTGGGGGAAACAACAATGTGTTTGCAAAATATTAATCAAACTCAATGAATGTGACCATAAAAACATTTGTGAGTTGGTCATACAGCAGAAAATTTCATAATAAGTTATTTTTATTTAGAATTTATTTGGATATTTTAGAATTTGATTTATTTGTATTATTTTATAAAGGCTAATTTTTTTTTTAATTGCTTAATGTTTAATGCGAAAATGTAAATTTCAATAAATATTATGGAATGTAAAGCTAAGTGAACACAATAATAATCATATTCTTCAGAATTAATTAATTGTACCGATTGGAGAAAAGTTTACATATTAATCAAGTGTATATATATAAGTTAAAATGAGCAGTAATTGTAAAAATAGTATTTGATAAAACTAATGATAGCCTACTTCATTGTACGTATATAATATATTATTGGATTAAACTAGATTAGAACCAATTAGAATTGATTATTACAATATTAGGTCTATATAATACTCAAAATAACAGATAACTATTTAAATTATTAATAGTTAGTTGTTTTCTTAAAATATACAAACCTTTTAAAAAATTTAACTTTTTGATTTTCTGATGAAATATATTTTTCATAATATGTTTATTTTAATTATATTTTGGTAATTTGTTATTATAACGATTATTACTATTATGATCATTAAAATGATAAGGTGTAAGCCTATTTGTATCAGTCTTCATTTTTCAAATTATTCTCAATAATATTTTTAATATTAATTCAAATATTCACAGTATGTGTACCGACGTAATGATTTAAATATTTAATTATTGATTCTGTAACCTCCTATTGAATGAGATCAAAAACATATTTTGAAATGAATTAAATAATCATCAATCAATTAAAATGGGATATAAATAAATATTTCAATTACTTATTACAATAATAGATGTTAATGTTCATAATAGCCTACTATTTATTATTATTTTTAATTAATAAATAAATTAGAATATTAATAATTAATAGGTTATGTATTTTATAAATCAGTAACATAATTATAAATAGATTAATATGAAATAAGGCAATATATGATTCATTCATAATATTTACTCAATAATTTATTAATTCTAAAAAAGTCATAATTAAAAAATTATATTTTTAATAATCTGTATATGTAGGTATTTATTAATTAATCAAAAACCAATACATAAGTAGGAAATAACAGTAAAATACAATGAAATAAAATAATTATACTAGTCTGAGTTAAAAAAACTCATTGAATGAATATAACTATTCCTACAACATAACTTAAAGAATCTATTATAATCTATTTTACTATGCAATTTATAATTATAAAATTTATGTCTCCATTGTGCGAATTATTTTTCATCGAAAATTTAGAATATCTTACTGTATTTAAATATATATATTAATATTTATTCATTTGATTCTCTTTCAGGGCGAAAATAACATGTTTTGTTTCAATTCTTGATAACAAAAGCTTGCAAATAAAAAGGAGATGAAAGGAACTGAAAATTGGTATCGCTGTCATTTCCTCATTCAGTAGGGATGTGATGAGGCAGTAATGTCATCACAACCTACTTGAATGAGGGGCTATCAACGACAAAGCAACTGACAGGCCAATAGGACGACGAGAAAGGGTGGAAAATAAAACTATTAGCCTACACATTTTTAACTATTCTTGTTTGCTTGCTTTTTGTATAGTAAACTGTAGAACTCGGGAAAGGACATATTTAGCCAACGGAAGAAATATCCCTACATACTTATTTCCGTCAATAGAAATGATTGAAAATATTTTACAATTTATATTTTATTTATTTGTTAAATGAAACGTTTAAATTTTTCTATATGTAATGTGCCAACAACATTATTTTCAATATATAGAATAAAGATTTACATAAACAAAATAAGAAATTATTATAGAAAGCTAAACATTTAAATTAAGTTTAAGATTTCATTGTCATGCATTCCTTTTCTCTATCCACATATTTATCAAATTGGAATTACTTGTTATAAAAAGTAGATGTTCTTCTAATTAATTGCATAGTGTATTTCGTTTTTTTATATTTATTATTTAAGGTATGTTATTTAATATATTTTTGAGACTATTTAAACCTCTACCGAATGAATATTAATAATATCTACTTTATGTGTTAATCACAAATCTTGATCATTAATATAATAAAGGATTTATTAATTAATAAAGTTTTAAACTATAAACTTAAAATCATATTTAAATCAGAGTTGGTACTATTTTGTACTTCATTGTATAATTGTGATCAATATATTGAAACTAGAGAAATAGCTGATCATAAAATCATCATTTTTCATTCAATTTTGTTTCATTTTTATATATTTGATCAATTTAAAACAAGCTATGAGAATCTAAATATAATGTGTCTGATTTTACAAAATATATAGGCTACTTATAATAAGTATATATCTTGTAAAATATAATGAAGTAAATTAAAGGTAGGCTATTTCGGAACCTTAATAAGTTATTAAGAAACTTAAATAAGTTATTTCGGAACCATTCTTTAATTTAAATATTTTACTTCAGACTGTGAAATAATCTATTGCGTTATACTCAGAATAGTTTTACTTTTTTTATCATTATATTATGAGACATAATAAAAAATTATCATTGATGGCATTTGATATAACCTACCAAACTCAGCGATACTGGTCTTGCAAAAATGTAGGTTGGCAGATCCGTCCATTTTTTCGGCAAAATGAAAAAATATTTCTTGTTTATTTAAAAGTATTGCTTGTTGATTTAAAAGTATTGCTTGTTTATTTAAAAGTATTGCTTATTTATTTAAAAGAAAGTTTCTAAAAAAAATTGTCATTCTTATATATGCTGCCCAATATTTTTGAATCCATATTGAAATCTAGTGATATATAAAAAGAAAATTATAAACCCTATTAATAACAAAGCACCCCAATTTTTGACATTTTTAATAATAAAAACTTTAACCATGATATTCAATGTAAAAATATCATCTGTTCAGTTGATTATATATTACACCATTTATAAGGTGATGAGTAATGAGCAGATATTACTATTTTTTAATGTATTCTATTTAAAATATATTTGTTGATACAATATTTACAAAAAAATAGAATATTTACAATCATGTACTTTGAGTTTTACCAACTCTCATTGTATTTTAAGTTCGTTATAAATATTATAATATAATCGTGTTCAAATATTGATTATATCTATATTTCATGAAGTTTTATGAGGCCTGGAGCCCTACACATATTTATAATACCATGAAAAAATAAAGACAGATATCCGCATATTACTATAAATGAATTTGCGGGGTTATATAGTGGAATTATTTATATCGGCCAGTTCATAGCAAAGGTCATACGTTACATTAAGCTAAAGCGTGGTATTTTACTCAACGTTACGCTGCGTTACTAAGGGGTAGGGCTCTTTAAATTTTTTTAAATAGAGTTACGTAATACTTGAACCACCCCTAATAATTATAAGTATAATAAATATATTTTATTATTATATTAATAATAACTATATTTACAATCGTTATGGAGACTGCAGCGGTTTATTCAAATTTCTAAAGTGTTACGAATATGTAGTTAATGTTATTCAATAAATGACGTCTACTACAAGTATCCATCGGTAATTTAAATTTATGATCACTGTTATTAATTTTACAATGGTTTTAACAACTGAGTGTACGTGAATAACTGAGACTGAGTATACATTAATAAAAATAAAGTATGCCAGTATGGCCTGGAAAAATTCATTATATATGCTCCAATTGCGTGAAAGAGTAAAATTAAAACTGCATGGAAATATGTTAGGTTTTACCGCCATATACCTCTAACATTTTAATATATAATAAATTATAAATTACCTGTAATTCCATTATTAGTTTGTTGTATGACGTACAAATGGTAATTTCATACATACCATTTCTGTTTTTTCTATATTAATAAAGGCAGTGGCATAACTACATAAGGGCAAAATGGCAGCTGCCCATATTCAATTACAAAAGATGAAAAATATTATATATTGATATTTCGTTTCTGACTGTTAAATATAATAATAATATTTTACACAATTAAGGAGATTTTTACGCCGATCTGGTTACACCCCTGAAAGGTCTGTTCCAATTAAAGTAGCATTCGGATAAGAGTATACTTTTGTTAACTGAAAGTAGCATTTTATTCTTTCACACTAACAAAAGTATCATTCTTATACCACTTTTATTTTACTGATCAATGAAAGTAGCATTCTAAAGAAAGTATACATTCATAAATGAAAGTATCACCCTATTTACTGGTTTATTTCTTTATTGTATAAGGTTTACAATAAAGTATGTTTTGTTAACTAAGGTAACAGTATTATTATTTTAAGTAAAATTGAGTATATAGGTATATCTTAAAATTCTATATTTTAAAGGAATATATTAAACCTTTTATATTTTTATTATTTTGTTTAAAATTGTGAATAAGGTGAAACTAAACTTATGTTAATGAAAGCATTATATAAATGACTGTGCAAAAGTAAGGTATATCTTTTCTATGTGCATCTATAACTTTAACTCATTCTTTAGTTTTCAAAACCTATATTGCTGACAGTATTATGGAAAAAACAGTTAATATAGAAATAATATTATATGTTTTACTATTTAGCTATTTTTCTATAATATCACCTATTTCCTTTTTATAAGTAAATTGTGAAGTACTAATCCGTTTACTTAATAAACTAATAATTTACTACTTAAATTTTATTAAGGTGATTATTTTTTAAATTTTAATTACCAGCCTTATTCTTAATGTACACTATTGATTTAATATATTTTCATAAAATATACTTGACATATTGCATGACTTGATAATGCATGACTTGAAATATACTCAATTTTTCTCAAAATGTTAATATTGCTACTTTTGTTAATGTAAGTATACTTTCATTAATAAAAGTGGAATTTCATGGAAAAAAATCCATATTAATTTATTTAAAAAAAAATTAAGTTAAAATAATCAGATTACAAATTTTTTCAAATAAGTGTTTGTGAAATTTCATTTCATTGTACAATAAAGTTTTTTACTCATTTTTTACCTATGTGTGAAATTGATACTTTCATTAACAAAAGTATACTTCCATCAAAATGCTACTTTTGTTGGAACAAGTCTAATAGTTTCCTAATAGATTTATCAGATAATTACAATGTTATTATATAATACTTCAAAAACATTATTTCTTTTATATACTTATTTTTATACACTTCTGGTTCTAATTCTATTTATAATTAAATATATATATTACCAGAATAAAATGATTACAATAAATTATCTTTATACAAATTTAACAGTAAGTCTTCTGTATTTTATTAATACTTTAACATGAGAATTTTACTATTATTAATAGAAAATAATTTTCACTGTAGTATTTTTGCTTTTAATAATTCATTATTATAATTTTTAATTTTTAAATAATCATTAATATAAAGACAGCTTCTTAATATTTTTAGTTTTTATTAATAAATACAATTTAAAATATAAATATGTTACTAATAAAAATGAAATAGTTTATTATATTTTTTGTATTTTATGTTTAATAAACTATATTTATATATTACAATATATATATATTAATATCAGTAAAAAAAATTTTTTTGATTAATACTATTTTTATTTTTTAATCAATTATAATTATATATATATAAATATAAATACCATACAATAGTTATTTTCTATAAATATGGTATTAATTAGTGTTTTAAAATAATACACTATTTTTATGCATATAATATATTATTACTTTCTCCAGATTTCTTACTATTTTGATTAAATTTTATTAGTACATTTAACATAATATTAAATTATAATTCCAAATATAGTAATATATCATTTTATTATATTTTATAATATTATCATTTATTTATTTTATCAATAAAAATTATTTATTAATTATTATTTATTAAAATATTTTATTATTATTCATATAGGTCATTCCATACATTATTCTTTATAAGTAATATATGTTATATATATAATTATATCAATAAATTATTATATATTATAATAAAATATATATTATTTATTATATTATTAGTAGAATACCATTCCTCTATTTATTTTACAGCACTTAATTTAATATAAAATAAATGTGTTTGTTTATAAAAAGTTATTTATTTATTATTTTTTCAAAAATAACTTTAACTTAGGTTTATAAATATATTTTTTAAAACTATTTATATTAAGTTATATTTATTTTTAAATAGTTATATTTATGATAATAATTTCTCAGTTAAAATATATAATATATAAACTTCATATTATAAATAATAAATTTTGTTTTGTAAGTATAAGGTAATTATTTTTAATTAAATTAGATGAATAATTAATAAGAGTATTAATGTTTTAAGTTATTTTATAATTATGACATTATTATTTCACTAATATATATTTTTTGAATTCATTGTTAATTTTTTATTTAATTTAGTCATTTTTCCATATATATATTCCTAAATATTTAATTTCTGTTTTAAATAAATGTGTTATAATTTTTTTAATACCATCTCATTTAAAAAATTATTTATCTTCTTATTATTGAATTATAAATCACTTTTTTATATTACGCCATAATCCATAAATCAATTAGTTTATTTAATTTGTTATATTTTTTTAACAACAAATACATTACAAGTAGTATTAAGTATTTTCATATTATAACTTTAATCATTATACATGACCATAGCACTAACACATGAACATTTAGTATATGTGTATATTTTTAACCAATTTGTTTTTATTATTTTATTTAATCTGAAATGTGCGGGAACAGTAGTTATTCTAAAATTTAATTGATTATTAAATATATTTTATTGCTTGTTATATTTCATTATTTTTATCAAAAAAATAGTTTTAAACATTTGAATGTATAAATATATATATATATAAATTTCTTTTTTATAAACGATCAAGTTGAAGTGTTTCAATAATTTTAAGGAATTCCATATTCTACATAATATCAAAAAATATAGTAGTTTTTAATACAAATTTACCATTATGGTACACTAACCATATTCATATTTTTGTATTTTAAACAAGACAACAGGAACTTAAATTATTGGTCACTTGAGAATTAAAATAAAAGACTGAATATTTTTACACTTTATTTACTATTCAGTATTTTTTTATAAATATGCCATTGAATATTCTAAATACTGTCCAATCATCAAAAATTAATCCAAAATAATGTTGGCCAAAGAACACTCAGTATATTTTAAGATGTTATATTAATACTAAATATAACTGCTTTGACATTTTTTTAATGTATAATTTATATGTTAGAAGTCTATGATTGTTCCTCAAATTCCAAAAAATTAAGAACTTACTCTAATTTACCCAAAAAGCAAAATTTGATAACATTTTAACATTAATATTTTTGTTGTATTTTTTTCAAAATCATAATGAATAAGGCTTCAATTAAAATATTCAGTTTGTGACATATAAGCATTGTTCTTCAACCCCTGAGAGTTATCTTGAAAGTATAGGGCTCTTTTCTTGAAAATAAAGCTGGAAAAGTAAAAAGACAAGGTGTCATTATTCAAGTAGATCAGTTCTTGAAATACTGTATTGCAAAAATGCATTACTAGACTTGTTATATCTTTCTAAAAGTCAGATATGGTAGAAATATTGGTCTGCTGTAAAATGATTTTGTAGAACAACTTATCTTTTGAAAAAACTGTCTAATAATTGTTTTGTAAGTGTTAGTGATTTTATGAAAATCCTATTCTCTATATTTATGTGTCTGCATTGAATAAATAACCTATTGTTTATGTGCACATCATGTCATATATGCTAATGTCAATTACTGTATACATACCTCTATATATTTGATTGCTCATTCAGAGTTGATTGTAATTATTGTATTATTTGATACATGTTTTTTTAATATATTGAACATATAGATAATGTACATTATATATTTTTTGTATAAGTTTCTAAATTTATATTTTATCTACATTATATATTCAGATTGAAATTGTATATCAAGTTGTAATAAATCATTGTAACTTTTCTTATAAAAATGTTAATGCATACATAGTAGCTTATATCACATAGTAGATTTAAGTAATTTTACAACCAGTACAAATTAAATTTGTTGCTACATTATCTCAATAATATGTTAATTTGTTGCAAAATGTATAATTTTACATTCCTCAAAAATATATATTTTTAAATTATCCTGAAATTATTTTAGTGTTTAATCAAAGGCTTGAATAAAATGACTAATAATTAAGAATATTTAAAATATATATATATTTAGAAGCTACAAATAAGATTAATATTTTATAAATCTGACAACTAGAAATGATGACTAATAATATATTACTACTTTAACATTATTAAATATTGTGCATTATTTTTTATTTTGATAACAAGCATCATTAGAAAATGTAGCACAATTCTTCAACATTAATTATTTATATACTTTAGTATAATTGTTTAAAAATGATGATACATTTCCCCATTTTTTTTAATATTTCTTTTTGACACCTATATTTTGTTAATTTTCTATATAGTAATTAGTTGTATACCCCATATGTTCTGTATAGCTAGAAATAGTACAAAAATATACCCCATTGGCAACAATAAATTCCTTATTACTTATATAATAAATCAATTTTAAAATCTTTTAATCTCAAAGTTGCTAATTAATATTGAATAATCTCCAATAATTTTTATTTTATTCATAATAATAATACGATACAATAATAACAATACACAATTGAGAGTTGATGCAAGTAATTTGAATATATTTTAATATTAATTATGTAATTAATTTAAAATAACAATGCAACTATTAATAATTATATGTAATAAGTTTATACTAAAGTATTTATAATGATTCACGTTTGTAGAATAAAACAACTTTTAATAAAACAACATAAGAAAAAATGTATCAGAGCATCTACATTTTTGTATTACCTATTGAAACAACTGACATTTTTGACCTCATTATAGTTTTTTCTGAATATATTCTTGGGTTGAATAACAAATATACCAAAAATGATTTAGCTTGTTGAACATATACTAACATAAGATTAGAATAGTTTTGCAGAATGCATGTTAAAATGAATTTCTAAAAAGAAATACCTAGTCTTGGATATTTATAATAAGTCAATAATTTCAATCTACACTAAGATTTATATTATATAACAAGTTAATGATATGTGAAAACATACGGTTTTCATGGTATAATGAGACACCTAAATGTATGCATCATAGTAACGTATCATATTGTATAATTATATTTACTATGAAATTTATAAAAATGAATATTTCAATAAAAATCATATATTTTGTCATTCTATATCGCTACATTAACTTTATTTTATTGTGTTATTAACCTTTTAATTTGATTTTGTTTGAATATTTTTTTGTTAATATATCTATCACTATAATTTTTTATAATATTAAAAATAATGATAATGTGCTAATATTCTTTATCAATTTAATGCTTGTGTTATAGACCTACAAGAAGTATGGACTTTGAAGATAAAATGTCTGCTGTTGTCAACTTCCCTCGAAGACAAAGTATTATTATTGCACCACCACAAGTTATTAATGAAAGTGAAGAAATTGAAGCTGTAAGCAAGTATAAGTTGTCTAAGCATTACAACATTTTCATTTATTGTTATGTATTTTTATTGACTTTTGTGTAACTTTTTCTTCTTTTTTTAACAATGGTTTGGTAATAATTTTTATACATTTTATTTGTTTAATTAGGTACCATGATTATATTTCAAATGGCACCTTTGCTACTTATCTATTTTGCGTCAAGGAATCAGGATATTTTTTAAATAATTTAAATGTCCATGAAATGTCAGATAAAACTATGGTTTTTCAGAGAGTGTTAGATAATTAAATTGTATTCTATAAAATTTCATAAGGACAAAATAAAAATAAATATTTAACTTTTTTTAATGTAATTTTAGCTTTCAGTCAAGTTAAAATTAAGTCAATTTCAGGTAATTGATTTTGCCTGACCACTATAAACCCTGTCTCACTCCTCGGAATAGATGCAAGAACTGAAGGAGCAGGCCGGCGCCAACCTTGAAGCGGGCCAGTTCCTGCGTGCCAAATACTTTCTAGACGAGGCATTGGAGATTGAGCCCGAGGACACCGGCCTACTGAGGACTCGCGTTGACCTCAATATGAAACTGGGCGATCCCAGGGCTGCGGTTCAGGACGCCGAGGCCATGATATCACTTCATCCGGACTGCTTTGAGGTGTATTAGATATACCCATTCGGAGGGACATATTTATGTTGCGCAACTTTATTTTGCACGCTTTTATAACACAGTAAATACAGATGATGAAACTTATACTGGTTGATTAATTTAGATAACCTAAGAGGAAAACTAAACTTTACTACAATAACCGCATGTAATAACTAAATGTAATCAAATATGCATGTTGCTAAATAGTTTATATATGTAAAATATAATTATTCAATTTAAAAAAATTAGACATGTGAACTCTTCAAAAAGCTAGATTGATTGTTTTGGATAATTCGCTTATTATTTATATAGTCTGGAATATCGTATTTCTTAATTTAAAAATTCCCCATCAAAATGTATGACAATAAAATTATACATTCGACATTTATATCTGTTTTATGTGCAGCAAAATCTCAATTTCAATTTTCATCTTTCAAAGAAATACAGTAATATAACATTATTACACCTCTTTCAGAGAAATAAATTTACTATTTTAAACTGAGAATTTTACTGCACGACATTTTTTTTATTGCAATATCAAAATTTCTACGGTTCGAATGTAGAACAATACAATAAAAAAAAATTTAGTCATATTAGAAGATCATTGTTATATTAAAAGTTATTGATTTGAGTTGTAAAAGCTCTGGAACAAAGTAAACAATTATATTACTAATTTATAGTAATATCAGTCTTTTTGAATTTCAGTGGTCATTAGAGCGAATTTTTAAAAAAATTTATTTATACTATAATCGCACTAATATAATACACAAATGCTCAGCGATACTCTCCTAGTATATTATATGTCGATGTTTGATAGATATAATGGCATTGTTTTAGTGGCATCAATTTACAACAGCTCTTCTTTATTTTGCAGCATGCGATCTTTTAACTCAATTAAAAGCGAATTTCCAACAAAATTATTTCCCACCTTTCATCCACTTTGAGCCCACTTTTTTCTCACTGCTCACTCACTACTATCCCGACAATACTTGGAAAGAGGGATGATATGGTCTATGTCTACTGCGAAGACCCCTATCCATCTGTGTCACCCTCTCCAGCTGTGTCACCCTCCACCCCATCCCGACAGAACCGACTGCTCACGACGACCATCTACGCGGAGCTGGGCGACCCACGGGCGGCCATCTTGTGTCTGTTGCACGGCGGCTTCACCTCCTCGGATTGTCGGCCCCGCGAGGCTGTGCAGCGGCTGGTGGACCTGGTGGGAGCTCTCTTCAGCCTGGACACCAGCCAGTTCGTCCGCCTTTTAGGTGGGTAGCGGGGGGGGGTTGGGCATGCATGTTGTTGTAACTGGCAATCTTAATTGAGTCCTTTTCTTTATTTATTTGGGCCTATGCACTACTCAACTAGACATATAATCGAGATTTCAGGAACCCATTGTAAAATATTCTATAAAAAACCCTGTAAACTATCACACCTGGTTGTTCATATCTTGTATGACATCATTATTTTTATCAGACTAAATTTTTTAAGTTCTAGAATTTGATATAGATCCTAGCAAATGGAAAGAATTTCATTCGAAGATAATTGTTGCTGTTTCATCATGTAAAATGTTATTTCTTAAAGAGAGTCTGAAACTAGTCGATTAAAACACGATTGGCATCCATTATATTATTAATCTCCATTACCAAACAAATGAAGTTTTTTCTAAAATCTGGATTCAATTAGTCAAAACATTAGCACCCATCTGTACTCGCCAACCCTCTATCTCCCATTGAGACCGGTTCACCCAAAGATATTGGAGAGGTGTAACCTGGTTTCTCAAGATAATTAACTCTCTTATATTTTGATACAATTTTAAAGCATGTTTACTACCGCTACGATATGATTTGTTAGATCAAATTTATATTGTATCGAAACATTGTAATAAATTATAATTCACGTAAATATATCTTTGTAAATGAGTTAAATTTTGTGAAAATTATGCAAGTTATAGCTTAAATATTAAAAATAAGTAAGCTTTTTTAAATTGTAAATGAGTGTAGATATTTTTTATTAAAAATCTTTATTATTGGCCGATAAAAAGGCTTTTTAATACTTTTATTTATAACTGCACTAACTAAAAGTTCTTTTGTTTTGTTTAGTTAATATTAAAGTTTTAATTATCACTGTGACGGTATATAGTTTTATGAAAATGCGACCAGGTTTCCTTAAAGACCTATAGAGTAGTTTTTGTAAGACTTATGTATCTTCACATAATGTAATCCATCCCAACAACCCCCACCCCCGACAGACAGCGACCATCCCTACGAGGCCCTCTGCGAGCTGGGTGTCCTCGCCTACTCCCAGAAGGACTTCCTCCTCTCCACCGAGCTCATCTCCACCGCCCAGTCCCTGCACAGACAGCAGCAACAGACACCGCCGCAACAGCCGCCTGCCCTGGGCCTGCGCATGCGCTCCCTGCTCACCCTGGCCAATGCCCACACGGCACTGGACAACCGGGACCTGGCCATCGCCGCCTACACGGACTGCCTCTCTGCCGCTGTGGACACTCAGGACCGGCACTTCCAGGCATGTCGGCTGACCGGTGGTCTTGTGTTTGGGAGGGCGGGCTGGAGTTCGCGGTCTTGTTAAAATTGTTCATTAATTTATCGTAATTATAGTTTATTTTTTATATATATATATTTTTAACTTAATAGAAATATTACTATATTTATTGAAGCAGTACGGGGGTCGCATTAACCTTTTTTGTTTGATCATTTACTTCTCAAAATCTGAAGTTTTCAGTGGTTGCCGAATTCTTAATACACTTTCTACTCCATACAGTTTCGTAAAATGTTCTGTAGAACTTAATGGTGTAATTTATAAATTAAAATGATCTGAAAATAACATCTTTCAAAATAGCTTCATTAAACAAAAATTCTTTATCAAAAAATAATAATAATGTATATTTCTCCGAACTGACAGACCGCAGGGGTTTACACAATGATTTACAAAAAGTTAGAAACTGGTTAAGGACAAGATTCAAAAAATAAATGCCGTTGTTTTGACTTTTGGAATGAGTGCGTTCAATTTATGATGAGGGTGAATCTTTATTGACTGGAATAAATTTCGTCATGTTTAACTATCATGGTTGCGATTGGGTCTGTGTTTTTTCTGCAGCATTTCCATTTCTTTGACGGTTTAATGAATTTTTCTAGTCGATCTTTTTTTGCTCGTTTAAGTAGGTTCGTAAAGTTTTTATTATATGTATTGTCTTCATGCAAGATGTTAGAGTGTTTAACACGAGATTTTTAAAGTGAGTTTACTAAGTAGGCTCCCAGCGTGTGTTACTACTAGATTTAAATAGAAAGAAGAATTACTAACAATATTAATTATAGATCATAGTGAAATACAATAAAGTCAGATTAATCTTTTTAACTATTCATTTGACTGAGTTATTGACTACTGACTGCTTATTAATTAGTTTTTTATTTACACTTTTCGTCATTTTGTAAATACCGGTTTATAGTCAGTGTGATTTTCAAACGTTGAATTAATACTGAATTTTACAATTCAGTATATTTTAAACAATAAATAAAAACCAATGGAACCTCATAAGGTATTGCAATATATTTTTCTACGGTTCCCATAAACTAATTTAGTTTTAAATTAAATTATAATCGAAATTTGGTATCATTATATTTCAACGCAGTCTGATCCACATTTTATTCACTCTGATATACATTTTATCCACTCTGATCCACATTTGGGTAGGATCCCAAAGAAGAATTAAGGCATATATTTATCTATTGAGAACTGTAGAACCCTACCATTTTTCACCTAGAGTTCTAAAGGACCAATCAGATATTTGCAGAGATTGTATATTATTAACAAGAACTCATTTGTTTTACTCGAATCAATCCGCCATCACAAACAGTAAATTGAATTAACTGAAGTTAACTGATTTTTCCCACAATGTATATTGTATGCAGAGATTCAATAATCACTTTTCACACGCTTTTGAAAATTTATTAAATCTGACTTTTTTACCATTTAATACCATGATTGAAACTTAACTATTTTTAAATACAACTAAAAGGGCGCCTTTTTACTAACAGATACCCAGAATATAATTTAAACCTATGTTTAAACCTTTTTTTTAAACCTATATTTAAACCTTTAAACCTATTTAAACTGCATCATCATGTTAACATATAACCTCGGAGTCGTCCCGCATGCTCGACCCTCCAGATCAAGGCGCTGGTCTCCCTGGCAACCCTGCATCTGAGGGAGGGCAACACCCACTCGGCCATCGTCCACTACGAGCGGCTGGTGGACCTCAGGGCAGCAGCCAGGGGAGGCAACCTTGACGACGAGCAGGCGGAGGAGGAGGAGGAGAGGGTCTGTTGGACACCGGCCCTGTTGACGGCGCTGTACCGCAACCTCTCCGCCGCCTATCAGAGCATTGGTGACCTGAGTGCGGCGCAGAGGTTTGCCGACCTGCTTATCGACCAGTTGGTGTCAACGACGACGGCGTCCCAGGTAGGCGGTTTAGATCTGAGGACAAGAATTTAACTCAACATTGTACATACAGAACATAGAAATAAATATATGTTTTAATTGTTTTTATATGTGATTATATTTTGTAATTTACTGCTGCCTCAATATACTTTGGTTCTCAATAACGTATTTGGGTAGGTATTTAAAAGTATGCTTTGTAGTGAAGTAAACAGATAAATTGAAATTAGTTCTAAATAATATAAATTGTTTTTAATATGGTCACTTAACATTTTCCTAATTAAAAATAAATATAATGCTATATTAGTATAACAACTATTTTATCGGAGACCAAAGAATTCATCTGCGCTAAAAGAAGAGCTTAAACTTATCTCTTATTTGAATACGTTTGAATACGTTGAATACATAACATATTATAAAAACAATATTTCCAACATTTTTTACATATTTTTTGACATCTACAATAAACCAACCAGGATGCCCAGAACAGCCCTCTTAAATCAGGTCTGTCCTGGTCAAAACAAGAAAGGTGGCAAGTCTGAGAAGTTGACTTAAGTAGCATTATGGAGTATGACTATGTATTATAACCTATGACTGTTAACTTATATTATTACTTATGAGTAGAGTTTTGAGGTTGACTTATGCAAAATAATGAAAGAAATAAAAATTACTTACATAGGGTGATATTTTTCGGGAAAATATATTGTTGTACATTTACCTGTTGTTTTTAAATAATTTTGTTGATGCAATAGTGTAGAGACAAATGTTTTTATTTTAACAAAAGTAGTGGCGAAAATTGCACATATAGACACTTTTTTTAGCTATTTCAAATTGAAAGAAATATTATTTAATTTTGTTTAATTGAAATATAAAATTAAAAAATTCTACAATAAATTCTTAATGAAGAAAATCATACTATAATGTTACCAAAATCCTTTTTTTCACTCCACAATCATCCTCTTTTGAAAAAATTTCAGCAAGTTTTAGATAAACCCCTCTAAATTGCCCCATACCGCCATCAGGGGGACCAAAATATTGAAGCGGCAGACAAGATGGCCGAGGCCTACCTGAACGCCGGTGACCTGGCGAGCAAATTGGGCGATTTGACGCGAGCGCTCGCCCACTACAAGGACTACCTGACCTGGGCCAAGCAGTCTCGCTCGCAGCCCCGCAAAGGTCACTCATACGGTCGGTTGGGTCGAGTGTACGCCCAATTGGGCAATGCCAAACTCTCGGAGACCTACCACGCCCAGTTTGTCCTGATTGCCACTAAGGGGGGCAGACAACAGAGTGATGGCGATGTTAAGCTGGCGATTGAGGCCCAGGAAACCGCCGGAGATTCGATGATGCTACTGAGGAACTTTGAAGCTGCCAAGAGTCACTATCAGACCTTGCAGCGGCTCTGCTTCAATCAGAACATTCGCTGGCGTATCACCGCCTTGTACAAGCTGGGCAGGGCATTAGAGGAACTGTATGAGACTCCGGCTGCGCTGAGGGAGCTCCAGAAGGCAGAGATGCACGCGGAGGATGCAGAACACCCCGACCTGCTGCTCAAGGTTCAGATCAAGATGGCCGAAGTGATGCAGAACTCCTCCCAACTACTGCAGCTGGACACGGCAGAGCAGTACTGGCAGCGAATCATCCCCATGTTGGAGGGGAACATTGGTCGGCACCGAGTGGAGGGCACTTTTTGCGACCCAGCATTGTTCCAACAACTGGATAGCGCCTATCGCGGCCTACAAACTGTGCTCTGGAAGACCGGACGAAATGGCGAAGCTGTGGAAGTGGCCGACAATAGTCGCAAGTGGCCTTGGTATCGATTTGTGGCTGGGAGGAGCACAACTGTTCACGCTGCTAGTACGGACAAGTCGAGTATGAACAGTCTGATGAGCAGTCAGATGGTGAGGTTTGCAGAGGCGAGAGAGTGGAGTGTTGCTTCGATCAATGCCGCCGTTGCCAAACAGTCCTCGACAGTTGTGTTCTACTCCCTTATCAAGGACTGTCTACAACTCTGGGTTCTCACGCCGCAGAAAGGGCTGATTCGACAGTACGCGGCTCCAAGCAGGGAGAAGATATCCGCTCTGATCAAACAGTTTTACACGTTTGACAACACTCAGTTGCACATTTTTGGAGAACACCGGGCTCTGCCGCTTAAAACTGGGGATTTGAAACACCTCATTTGGCGTAATAAGAGACTAACCAAAGCTGCCGCTGATGCGTACAGTGATAAGGGCACTAGCCAACCCCAGACGGAAGACTTGGACCGCTATCTCAGTTTGCTCTATGAAACTTTGCTAACTCCAATTCAGGACATATTGGACCAACTAATTGAGTCATCCAAAGAGGAGGTTGACCCTCCCTGTCTCACAATAATACCCGATCGTGAGCTCTTCAGGTGTCCCTTCCATTCCCTGTTGGACAAACGAAATGTTCGACTTGGCACCCGATTCAGTCTTTCGGTGATTAGCTCGGTGCTTATGCTGGACCGTGTGCAGTGCAACAACCTGGACCACTTGCGGCTCATTCAGGAGAATGAAGAAGAACGTCAATCCTTCAAGACCGCCGGCCAGCCATTACCAGACAGAAGAAAGCAACCATCTGCTAACAACGACAATAAACCAACCACCGGTTTAAAGTTGCCGCGGAAGTCGGTTCCAGCAGGATTGAAAACTGCACCGACAAGGAAGTCTAAGTCGAACGTGGAACTGGACGGTGATGATGGTGAGGGTCAGGACACGTCGAAGCATATTGGAACAATGACCACAGAGACGTGTACCGGGACTACGATACTACGGTCTCAACTACAGATACCGGCCTTTCGTCAGGTGCCGGATAATGAGATCTTTCTACTGATAGGCAGTCCCGCGATCACTGAAAGGTATGTTGTCATGACTACAGTATGTAATATCGTTGTCTACTTTATTTTTATTATTAGATATTAAGATGATAGTTTTAAATATTGACTATAGTTGAGATTTAGCCTTTTCTTCCAATGTCGTTTATCCAATGCCAATTCAATTTTGTTGCCATCAACCGTTTTGTTTAATTTATAATATTTAAAACAATTTTATCAACATAAATGATATACTTTTAACTATTTGTTCCTTCATAAAGTATTGTGTTTTAGAAAGAACTTACTCATGTATATTGTAGCTTATTTCAGTTGATAAATAACGTACTAATTCAAAACAAAATCATACAGAAGCACGTTTCGTCTATTTCTAAATAATACTATCTCCCAGGCGGTGATCGACAATTAAATAGATATGCAAAATCTGATGATCAAATTTGATAATTCGTTTTTCCGCAGCCGAATAAAGAAATATTTTAGAATCAATTATACTTTTGGGTTATAGTTTTCTACATTTCAATGTAAATAATAAATTTTCATTAAACTTTCGTTTTGCGTTTTAAACTTTTTTAAAAGAATACTTTTACTAGTTCCCGTTATAAATTGTTATGTGTTTTATTAATTACTTTCTAAATATTTCCATTTTAATTAAAATTGAAACTTTAAATTTCTCATAGAATAATTACAATTCCATTTTTAAATCAATTACAAATCAATGATGTTGCCCAACTATTCCGATATCTCCTGCCTATCTCTATCCTCGACTGATATGTCGCCTGCGCTGTCAGTGTCGACTTCATGGGCAAATTGTGGAAACCCGGAGTGGACTTGGTGAAAGCGCGACAGGAGCTGCGCACCATCGGGGAGATGACTGAAGGTCGCGTGTTACAGGGCAAGGAAGCAACCAAGGAGGCCTTTCTGCGGGAGGCGCCCACGGCCACAGTTCTTCACATTGGTGAGTTTGCGAGTAGGCGGGCGGGAAGTTGGCTGGTCCGAATCCTCAGCCATTATACCTCATAGTGTTATCGTTTTGATAATGAGGTTTAGAAAGGCAAGTGTAAAACAGATTCCATAATGAACAAACACTTTGTTAATATTAAATATGTGGCTCAATTTACAAATAATTTATTTTTTCGTCTATGTTTAATTTTTCCTTATGATTATAATGTTGGATTTTGTGAAGTTTGTTTATTATGAATTTTCCCAATTCAATAAGCTATTGTATATTAATTTATTAGATTTTTACTTGCTCCAAGCTAGTTAAGCGATTAAAACAAAAAACATTTAATTTAATTTTTATTGAAATGTCATGTGTTGTATTTTAATAAAAGGTTACATTTATTGCGATATTATTGATATATTGATATATTAATAATATAATATTATATTATTAGCTATTTTTGCATTTAGTAAACTTTCGTTTGATAACGCGAATTCTGAGTAATTGTCATTTATGTCAAACTTTAATAATGTTTCGAAAATATATATATTCAAGTTCAAATTTTAGTAATTAATTTATCTTTAATATGACTTAATAGAATATATTGACATAATTAAAGCTATTTATGGTTTACTTATATTTTAATAAGTTAATTTATTATGCTACTGAAAGTGACATCAGTAGTATCATGCACATATATTCTTTAAATGTTGAGTTTTTATAACTTTTCTTACCTAGTATAAAATTATACTGTTTGTTTCTTTAATATAAATTTGATAACAACGCTAAATCCATATAATTATTAACTATTTGTCACTAAAAGTTTACAATCAAATATTTTCGAACACCTTTTTTAAGATAGAACTTCTCAGAATCGACCTTGACTTCTCCGAATCAAATTTTGTTATAGGACACCTTCAAATTTCTATTTCTCTTTACAGACCTTTTCGTTTAGTACGTATCTGATGTGGTCACGTATCGTATAAATGAGGTGTCAAACTACTTTTAATGTCACACATTGTACATAAATTTTAAATATAGTATAATATACAACCTGCATGGTATAATGGTATATTTGACTATGACCGTACGCGATATATTTATTATTAAAAGGACCCTCTTTCTTTTTGGGAAACCAGATTTTGTACTGGTTTCCTTCAGTGATGTTTTTACAATGAACTTATATGGTTAATACATGATGAAATCACAGCCGAATTCGCATTTTAGTTTCTTTTGGTAATTAAACAGTATATATAACGTATACTATTTTAACACTGTGTTACTGTGCTGCTTTTACATGTCAAGTAAGTACCTCTTTGACCCCTTTGTACCTCATATCTTTAATTATATTAAACATGTGTATAATACCTTTATTGAGATATTATTCAATTGTGCAGTATAGTTTATTTTAGGTTTACTCAGAGGCGTAGCAACTTGGTTTCAACTGGACCACTTTGCGGCCAGAGTTTTTTGTGTTTTTTTCCAGGGGAACGATCCCCAGACCCTTACCCTTCTGTTAACCGGACCACTCAAAACTTGGTGGCTACGCCACTGATAAATAATTAATTTAAGAAATAATCAAATTAGTTTCAGTAATAATTATCTTATATAACAAGATCATATGATAGTCTAATTAATAACTGGTTTTCATTTTTGCTGTTTAAATGAAGCGTTTAAAGTGAGCAATCTGTCAAAGTATAGAGAAACTTACTGTTTATAACAGATATCAACTTGTATAGTTCGACTCAACTAATCTAGTTAATGTTCTGTATGGAATACTACTAAGACACACTAACTTTACACACAATCAAAATAAGTACCGGTTTCTCTGTATTACAATTTTTCGGCTATTTGATCTTTCTCTTTCTCTCTCTCTCCTTGCTATCTCTCGAGCATTAGTAGATAATTATTGACTATACATGCACAAAGAAAGGTGCTAGTGAAAAGTTTAGCCAGGTCATACTGTATTGGCACCAGCTCGAAGCCGCCATATTATAGTATACAAACCACTATATAAGACAGAAGGTATTTATATAATAAAATATGTACTGTTTGTATAAAAAGAGTTTGGTTCACTGTAAATATAAGGTGCAGTGTCCAATACGTACCCTATATATAATTGTATGCGCCATGCAAATTGTGTCAGTGCATTGTACAATAAGAGACACGGCTTTAATTAGCTTAGAAATCGACTTCAGTGCTCTGCATGGTGTACCCAGGCACGCTACCAACTAGATATATAGCCGGTCGGGTGTTGGCTAATCAGACTTATTTACTTTGTATAATATACTAACTGTGCCTTTTCTGATCAGACCGACTTGCTTTTACAATGATCCACGATAATAATGTAGTGTGCGCAGTACTTGCTTGGCTGGTTGATGGTTGATAGACAGTGGGTAAATACCAGTTCGGGTTGTCGTATACACGAATGTTTTGGTTATGAAGGCTTCTTTCACTCCTGCAGTCTGTCTTTGTGTTTAATTTATACCTTGGAAAATAACTGACGACATTTTTCTTACCGACATGGATAATTCTAGAAATAATTGATCTGTAACTAATTCTCGCTCATTACTTAACTTACTCAGCTAATTTAATTACGTTAGATGTGAAGGTGATTTTATGTAGTTTCTTTTAATTCTCTTACGCAGTCAAGGTTAAGTAATATATGTATTGAGTATGCTATAATTGTAGGATTCATCAATTTTCACGCTAATTATATTTATATGATGTAAAGCATTATAATATTATTTTTAATATAATATAATAAAGATATATTATATTTATCTTTTATATGATCTACATCAATTTAAAATCGGTATTATAGTTATCTCATAATGAGTAAACAAAAGATACCTTGTTTCACTATTTTTTACTGTGTTTTACAACTCTGAATTAATTTTATTAGTCTGTCACATATTATATTTATCTAAAAACTATTGCTTGAGCGGCTGACACGAGATCAGTTTATTGAAGTCCATTGTAACAGTGCCTACCTAGTTTGTTAGTCTTTAAGTTACCCTACAGCAAGTGAGATTATATAAATATCATCATACACATATATATTTATTATAAACAACATTAAACTATAAATAGTTAGGATCTGAACTGTAGTTGTAGTGGAAAATCAATTACATAATATCTGTCACTAAACCACTCATTTCTTTAAATATTTAAATACTCTTACATAATCATATTTATGAGGCCGAGCTCTTTTAAATAAAGAATTCTATATGCAGCTAAAATATAATTTGTTTCCCCTTAGGGGATTTTTCTATAACGAGAAACATTTTAAACATTTCCTACTTTTACTACTGATATGAAAGTGTTAATTTAACAATAATTATAATGCAGCTATATATTGCGTACATTTTGGAAGATTTTATGTTATACGATAATATTGAATTCACTTTTTTCAATCGGCACCTTGATTTTCACTGAATATTTCTTTAATTTAATCATGAAAACAACCCGGGAACCCTGTTCTCACTGAATCCAACAGCAGCAACTATATCACAGAACCACACACCCACTCCCAACCTCCCCCCTTGCTCCAGCGACCTGGGCCTGCCTAGAGGAGGCCCTACTGGCCTTCACGCCCAACCCCAGCCGACAGGAGGCCGGGCCTGCTCCCCCCTCCAGCTACCTGGTGACCCCTGAGGAGCTTCTTCGACTGCGACTGGCCGCCCGACTGGTGGTGCTCAGCTCGGGCTGGTGCTGTCTGGGCGAGCGAAGGGGCGCGGAGCCCGCCACTGCCGGGGAGGGCTGTCATCTGCTGCCGACCCTGCTGTTACTGGCCGGTAAGACGGGAGCGCTTACATGCTGTGCGGTGGAGGGTTGCAAGGAATATTACCGTAAATCCCCGTGTAATAATTAGCAGTACCCCAAAGTTTATGGTTTAATTTGTGTGTTTCAGGCATACAGCGTGACCTTGCTATATATGTTACTCTCATGTTTTGTCTACTCATAACTCTATTTGGTATTTACCATATGATAATAATAAATGTACAAAATGGCATTGAATTTCAATAAACTAATAACCTACTACCTTGTTTCACACAGGTCCATAATCTCGAAATTTACAGGTATGACTTTTAGGTTGCGTGTATATTCCGTAAAGTGACTTTTTAAACAAAATTTTGAGTTCGCAGGTCCGGCTTTTACACTAGGATTTACGGTATGCAGTGAAGCGTATTATTTTAATATATGAACCATTATAAACAACTTAACCGCTTATACGATTACCATAAACACGAAGCTAAATCATTGTCTTTATGTTAGGGGGTAATTTTATAGACAGTTACTTTTTGTATCTTACTGTTGTTGGTCCATACTTGTCGTACAGAGTGAAATTCTATTAAGGGGGACTTGGTAATGCTAAAACTTGTTTATGCATTCGATCTTTAGTTATAATTAGCGCAGCTTAAGGATAACATGCCTTGCGAGAAATTAAATACCACTGAATTAATTTATTTTACCGAAATATTGTGGTATGACCCACTGACTATTCCATGCGGGAAGAGAGGTCTACCCCCATATCTCCAGGCTTCTTTATCATCTTTGTCGCCGTCAGTATAACTATATATATAATGTCGGTATATCTCGCCTCAATACAACGACCAAACTTTTTACAAATATTCTTATTCTCAACAACAACAAAAACTGTGGATTCCCATTCTTGTTCCGAACTCTTATGTTCGAAAATTATTCTAAATTTGTGTAAATTGACATGTCCAATTACATCCTAATTGGTATCGACTAAACTCTAAAGTCTTTCTAGATTACCTATTGTCCCCCTCTAACTACCCCTTGTATCGCGCCACATCACTAAGTATATACCTCCGGTCCCTAATCTCGCCTCCTCCTCTCCCGCCGCCCCGCACCGCCCATCACCCCCACAGGTGCCGAGTGTGTCCTGACGCTCCTCTGGCCAGTCCCAGTGGAGGTTCTCAACCTCTTCTACTACCACCTCTACACCAACCTCAAGGTGGAGACCAGCGTGACACAGGCGGTGCGCCAGGCCGCCCAGTCCATTCGATCGGTTGACACGTGAGCTCACCTCTGACCTTTGACCTCTATTGGGTTGGGTGTAGTATCTTACTTCGCCACCGTCTCATTTAGATAGCTACTAGTAAGGTGGTCTGTGCCGAAATCATAAAACAAGGGTAGCTTTCGCTCGATTTCGTGTGCTCGAAAGTTATTTAATATTAATACAGGGGGGCTAAGTCAGCGTGATTTAAACAGTAGTGGGTTGGGGACACTGTTTTGTGATATGATTTGGTTTGACTGTAAAACTTTTTCTCACTCGGTGCGTGAGTAAGCTTTTTTCACTATTTCTGCTACCGTGAAGGATGAATGTTTTAGATTTTGTTTGAAAATATTGAAAATATCCTTGTTTTTACGTTGTTATCTGCAAGAACATTACAGGTAATCACATTTCCGTTTGCATTATCACCTGACAAAATACGTCGTTTATGACTTATTTAATATTTTTCGCACCCAACTTATAGAGGCTAAAAGTAGTAATAACGCAATACTAGTCAATGCCACTATTAGTGTGCACGGGGCTTCGTTTATACACAGTTGTTAGCAATATGCATCCACGTTGAAGTTTTTCGCTTGTTAATAGTGTGACGTTATCGGAAACATTTTCAATGATATCACCGTCATCTTTAATCAAGGCTAACAATAAACGTTGTTTTTCTTTTTAAAATTCAGTGTTCACATGTTTTGGTTTTAATTGAATTCAATTTTGAGCAATCGATTGCGTCGTTATTAAAATTAATATTATTCTCAATGTTTTGAAAGGCTCACTGGAAGACAATTTTTATATTAAAATTAATTACATGTCAATTCCTCCTCATGAAAATAAGTTAATCGTATAAATTAATAAATTTATTTCTGTGCAACAAACATTATAAAAATGCAATGCACTTATTCTATAAAGTCCTCTTTATATTATTTGATTATAATATTTTATCGGATTTCCTCAATATTTTACCAATTATTTACTACATTAAAATTATTTCCACTGGCTATATAGTATCCACAAAACTCATTTAAAGTGAGCTTTTATAGCATAAATAATGTTGTAAAAATATCCTAAACTACAAATTGTTCATATCCTAAATTTAAGTCACACTCATAAATATATCACAAAATAGTGTTCCAAATTGTTATGCTTGCCGATTATTCAGACATTAAACATTTATTCTTGCTCTTGTTATGCTTATTTTAAAACCAATTACACACTATATAGTATTGGCAATATATCTACTTGGAATAAAACCAATATTTACCCGCCATATAGTCTCCTATAGAACACACAAATTTGTACGATTTGTCGAAAATGAAGTTAAAACAACTATTAAGAACGCATCTCGTTGTTGATGGTTTAGTCCCGAGAGTTTACTGTTAGAACTAAATATCACCGAAATAATTTGATAGATAATTGAACAGTTCGTCGATATTCATAACTTTTAAAATTTAAATTCATATTTTTTTAATCATGCAGATTTTGACTATTTCTAAATAGTACAAGGATAGAATTATTAATCTGTGTATCAGTATACAAAAGAACGTATATCAATGATTATATTCGCTTTCCTTTCTATTTAACTATATTTTCTATTTCACTATATTTTCTATTTCACTATATTTTTTATTTCACTATATTTTCTATTTCACTGTATTTTCTATTTCACTATATATCTTCTATCCTTTCACTTTCTATTCACTTTCACTTTTTTTTATAATCACTTTCCTTTAATAACTTCATCGCTCTCCTTTTCTCTATTAACACGTTATCATGCTATTGATAGGTCGGTGGATTTTCCTCAATTTTCTGTAATTTTAATAATTTCTAAAACACATAATGTGTAGCGCTGATTCATCCTTCATTGATTTCATTCCCTTTCTTTTATCTCATTTCTTCTCCATCATCTCTTTTCCCTTTTTTTCATGTCATTTTCCTTTTCTCTCCTTCCTCTAACTTCTTGGTCATCTCACTCCACGCGCTCACCACCTCTCTACACCCACATTAGCTCCCTCTTCCGTCACTCCTGTATGCAGCCGGCAGCCTCCCCCCCTCTCTCTCTCTCTCCTC
>JAUZND010003888.1:0-12013 GCA_034780555.1 Coelogynopora nodosa
GGGGCAGTGGTGGGACACCTCCGGGTACCACTTGGCGCGCACGTTCTCGAAGGACGCGGGACTAATCAGCGAGAAGCAGATGAGGAAGACGTCGGTTTGGGGGTACGACAGGGGGAGCAGTCGGTCGTAGTCCTCCTGACCTGGAGGGGTAGGGTAGGGGGGGGAGTAAGGAGTACAATCGAACCGTATCATCAATCTGATTTAGACTCGGTAGTAGTCAATTTGTTAAGGGACAGGCACTTTTTACATATGGAACAGAAACACATGAGCACCACAAATAATATAATATTGAATAAAAATGAATGATTTAGACGATTCACAAAAGTGAGTGAAAAATAAGAAAATCCTGTTAAATAATTTAAAAATTACTCGAATGAGAACAAGAAGCACAGAAGCGATACGCGAGGCCCTTTAAAATGTATAACTCTATAAGAATTCACTTAACCTATTTAAACTTTTTTATTTAGAATTTATTAGGACACATTTTTGAGAAGTAACATGATTAGCTTTTAAAACCTTTCAAATTGTTATAACTAAGATTAAGTAATTAAATTTTCCACAGTATTAAATCTTCCTATTATTAGCCTTTATTTCGTACTTCCTCGTTCTGAAAAAATTGTAGATCAATTTTAATCGGCATTTTTCAATACAAGAGTCTATTTTTAACTATAATATATTCATAGGCTTATAGACATATTGAAGTATATTATATAATATATTTGTATATATATTGTATGTGAATTTAACCTTTGTATATTTTATAATGAAAATATGATGATCATTTCAAAATAAGAGTAATTATTATTCAGTTACGCCATATAGCAACTTTATATTTCGATTTTCTAATATCGAAAATAATTACTAATATCGAAAAAACGTAACGAACTTGAATAATTTTGTTAACACCATCAAATAATGAGAAGCTTAACAGCTAAGTAAACGTAACAAATATTTGGTGGTAAACTACCGTAAAAGAAGATGAAAACCAATGAACTTGTATGCTCAACTATGACTAATAAACTTTAATGATTTAAAACTAAATACTCAGAGTTGATAAACAAACTCAATGCGCTCGATGAATCATGATCTATACAGAAGGTTTTCATCCATCTTTTCTGCCTAATGACTTCCCAAGACAAGTCTATTATTAGTAACGCCGAGTCATACAGATCTGTGGGAGCTAAATATAGTAACTGCTGGATTGGCTGGTGAATTCGGCGATAATGGAGTGAAAGTACTACGCGTTACGTAAAAATATAGTTTAGAATTTCAAGAGAGCGACAATACAGTATATTAACTGGAATGACAAATCAAAGCCCCACTGACTGCAACCATTACAACATTCTGAAATTTCGTAACATTAGACAAAGCGGACATAATCTCTCTCTCTCTCTCTCTCTCTCTCTCTCATACACGTACAAATTCTCTAACCCAACCAAACTAAGCACGGTTATGGGTACAAAGATTATCTTAGTATATAGGTTAGCACCATGTCAACCACACAATACTGCACCATCACACAGACCAATATATTACATCTAATACAGAAAGAGAGAGAGAGAGCACCTTGCAGTTAAATACAAGTATAACTACAATTCGAGTACAATTTAGATTACAGAAGGAGCGTGAATCGTACATTTTATATAATTACCTAACTTCACTATGTACAACAATATTAGCATAGCTGTCGCTATACTAATGCTGTTGAAATACAATTTTAAATTAGCCTAACCCGGATGTCAAAACAATACTACAACAATAATTGCGCGAAATATCGGGATAAACCAAAATTTTAACACAAAAGGTGAGAAATCCAGAATATTGTGAAAAGCAATTAGAACTAGTAACTGTGACAATTAAATCGACATAACTGAAAAACATGTTTAGCAAAGTAGGATATTTATTAAATTGAAGCCCTAAATAGAGATTGTTTGCTATGCTTGTGAAGTCACATTTGTAATTCCAAGGGAAGCGGAATACCTACATAGACAACTATACATTAATAAGTTGTAACAATACAACATAAAATCATACAAATATGTATAAAAAATCAAAACGGCTGACCATATAAATAAGATTGTTTACCTCAATTTAGACTTACATTTAAACTGTAGAATGGTTTTAAAGAAGCTAACACAATTAAAAATACTGACAATGTCAAGACACCAATAACAATAACCAATTAATGATTAACACTTTCGAAACAAGCCGAGCCAGGCGTCAAGTATTTTCTGACTGAAATGGCTTTTACTTATACCAAAAGCTTATTACAGCATATTAATCGATCCTTCCACAATGGAAAGTGTGAATTAGTTTACGCATAGAAGCGGTGTAGTCACGATAGACAGTGCGTGGGGGAAGGGGTCGATGGTCACGTACCACATAAATGAACTAGTGTTCTCTTTGTCAGATGTAGCGTAACTTTATACTAGATTTGAGTCCTGGGTATTCGTATTAGAAGTCTACTTACATGTAATAGAAACCTGAGATACATGAGAATTAGTCTTAATTGAAATAACTAGACTTATTTGTAATAATATTCATTTATATGGTGCCGAAGTAAATATCTTTGGCTACCAATTTAGAAATAATACTTAATTAAAATAGAAGAGTGAGAATTATTCCAGTCACTTTTTATATCGGATAATGTAATAAATTATCTGTTCCATTTAGAAATTGTATAAATTAATCTGTAACAAACTCACGTCTATCTTTGTAAAAAAGCAATATTAGTTAATTATGCAACAATACATAGTACAACCATCGTAGTATTATGCAAACTTACATAATACTTAATGAAAAGTGAAACAAAGAGGAGTCAATACTAACAATAGTGACGACTTACCCGCAGTATCCCATAAGCCGAGATTTATGGGACGACCATCAACCATTACATTTGCGGAGTAGTTATCAAACACGGTTGGGATATACTCCCCAGGGAATGCATTTGTGGTATAACTGATCAAAAGACAGGTTTTACCGACAGCTCCGTCGCCAACAACTACACATTTAATTGCTTGCATATCTGAAAAGGTCATAACAGTAATATATATATATTTTTGCAGACAGTGGTGTATACCATAATGTGATCATATATTTGATAATAATAAACACGAAAATAAATACACAGCTGTACATAATTAAAACCTTATCCAAAAGAAAAACCTTTTAAGAATAGTGGACATTATAATTGAACCTTTAAGATGTCTCGAAACAAGTAGTCATATCTCTCAAGATACAAACCTTAAAAACAAAAGAAACTCTAGTACTATTTGTTGTTCTATGAAACAACATTTTTCCCCCACCAATTCAATAGGGATTTGTGCAAATTTATAATTCACAAAAGATAAAGTCTGAAAATGTAAGAAATCAAATACAATTAACTGTTTTAAAATACCAGGTAATAATTAAAACAACATGTTGTCTTATTCTGTCCAGATATAGAATACCATTCTAGTAATATGAGATAACATTAGAATATGTTCATATTACCAAATTTAAAAATATTATCATAATCTGGCGCCTGATTGCTACAAATCTTCATTCAAGTATAGTAATATTAATGGAAACAACTCCAATACAGGTACCTCGTACCTAAATATAAAATGTGGAGGATCCCACTTTAAAAGGCTCATATATTCATAAGTAGCAATGAATTTAGCAATGAAAAATGCACCCTTTAAAAATAGACACTATTTTAATCAATAGACACCAAATGAAAAAACTAGGAGGGCATGCATGTGGCACCCCACCCCCCTGATACGAGGTCCCTGCAATAGGATATATCAAAATTTCGGGAAGCTGTTCACAGATGGGGAGACTCAATTAATATGGTGCATGATTAACTACATACACAAGTTCTTTTTTCAAACACGTAGTCTTATATCAACAGTGAACGACTTATTATGAAAAACACAAACAGATAATTCTTTAAGATGTGCAAAAACTCTCGCAACCCAATGATTACTTCATGACCTAGCAATTGTGTCTGCTTTAAGATGTGGCAGCAATGGATATCCTAGTTCCAGGCTGAAATACATGATAGGTTCAGAGAAATGCTAACTCAAGCAATTGGGAACATCGCAGAATAAATGTACCTCATATAAGAAAGAATTAACAATGATTACTAACAAAGATAGGAACTGATAGAACAAAGATAGAGCCAGATTGTTCGGTGCTCTAATCATGGTAACATAGCAACATAAAATACTTCTAAAATTAAAATGAATACACAGTTTCATAGCAGGAATATAGTATCTTCATCTTGTCATTTGGAAGTATACTCATTGTCATTCATTTACTTATCCCCTTGTCTAGTTCTGAATGGTTGAGTCTAAATGTAATGCATAATAAAATATAAGTTATATGTTGATAGCTAGCCTAAATTGAATGCAGAGTCCCACATCACATATTTAGGACAAAATAACCAACTAGAATTTCTTTACAATTACCAAGTCATGACTTAGTATTAAAAAAAATTGTTTTTACATTATATAACAAATTGGTTAAAAAAACAGATATCAATGTAATGTATCAATCATAATAACTGATCAGTGGTATATAAACTTTCAATTCACATTATCAAGTTTATTATCTTTATATATTATTGTCAAATAGTAAAATTAAACTAATTATAATCAGACAGAAATTTAGATGTCAAAATTCATTAACCATACATACCATTTTGAATAACCATAATAAACAAAATGCTTAACTAGGTGAAAAGATAGTCTTACTAATTTGTAAAACGTATTCCCTTGGTGAGTGGTAGAATTATGCTAGTAACTAGTAAAACAGAACATTTTATACATTGGTAAATTAATTCAATAAAGAAATGTGTAAGTGAAATTGTAGCTTTAAAATTTGCAAACCATAAATACTAATGAAAAATAAAGTCATTCATAAGTAATAAAAAGGAAAAAGTTTTATATAGACATATCACATGATTGATTACTACAATGTTTGCTATTTTTAATTTACTGCGCGATTTATTGAACTTACCTGTAAAATATAAGTTCTGATCATGAACTATAAATAAATTTGGACTACATTTCAAAAGAAAAAATCTAAAGAGAGCATAGTGATCCACTTGTCCAGACTATTGTAATAAAATAAAATATTCATTGGACAATAAATGTTTAAAACCACCATCTTTTGACTTTAGGTTACCAAACTGCATTATACTACTAACTAAATTATATTCTTTTTGGGAGCCTAGTACAGTTGTTTCGAACTTAATACTTCTCATCAGCTAGGCACACCTAAATTAAATACAATAAAGTTAGCAGTTTGCAGTAGGCCGATGACATATGAATACAAGAGGAAATTTGCAAATCTAAAATCGAAAGATGATGGTTTTAAAAAGTATTATTGTTTTTTGTCCTATGAATATTTAATTTCATTTGATATGAATTAGTTGTGTAAAAAACCAATTTATAAACTGTATCTAATGTAATCAAAGCATTATATAATTAAAATTAATATTTTTGGTTTAATATAATTAAACATCCCCAATGTCTTAATAGTAAAAGTTTGAATAATTATCTATACATTACATGGTAAAACTTTTGATTTTTTTAGATAACCACAATTTTGTCAAAACACTTTTAAGTATCATATTAAATTTAAACCTTCTACAGAATACAAACAGTATACATAATTTAAAGTTTGAGAAATAAAATTTTCACTAATTATAAGTGAATGCTTAATATTATTTGTCAAAGATATACATATATATTGTAATACACACACTTTATAAGTATTACATATAACATGAAAAAAAGTGTTTATTTTAGAACACTCTTAAGTAACAACTTTACATTTTCTACATGAATATTGCTGAGCATAGTGGGTGAAATCATTGTTGCCACAAATATTTACATAATATAAATACCAATACAGTAGACATAAATAATACAATAGAGATAATAAAATACAATAGACATTTTTTTAAAGATTAGTATAAATATATTTATTATGCAAATGTTTACTATATAAATTAAAAGAAACTATATATAATGATAATTTTATATGCCCAATACAAAGTCAAAAGAGTATATGTATTAGTAATATTAATTTTTTATATGTATTGGGTGTGCCAAAAGTAACCAAACCCAAAATATTCATGAATAATGGTTGTCTATGCCAGAATTGCCACACATTGAGTGTTCCAATTGTTCAAATGTATTATTATAATAAATACAAATATTGTTAACTTTCTTTACAATTCAGGTTATAATTCATGAATATTCAGGCATAGTATATACAGTCAAGACCAGCCAAACTGGAATTTGATAATACCAGACTTATTTTTAATTCACCAAGTTTGTCCTAATGCATTATTTGTTATGCACAATATATAAACTGGACTCTGAATGATTTATTGTGTTAAATACATGAGTTTACTATGAATTTTCCACTTTACAAATCAGACAACATTTCCACTATAATTTAAGCCATCTTCATTATTTAGATATTTAAACATAAGAAATAGCTCTTACACACTCAAGCATTTCAATCACTAGATTGACAGAAAGCAGGTTCTTAATGTTGAAAATTAATAGAAACAAATTTGATCAACAACAATTTAAGTGAAATTCATACTGCTTTTTAAATGGACCAATGACAGCATATCTGCCCCCCAACATTTTTTTTTGTAGAGTTTAGGTATATTTATAAAATTTTACTGTATGACTAAATAATTTCCTTTTTTTACTATTAGTTTACTAATTTTAAATTACAATAGGTATAATTTGACTTTATGTTTTGACCTGGGTAGATATTGACTGCAAACAATTAAAATGTATTTACAATTATTATTACCAAAAGAAAAATACTTTATATCCGTGTGAGCATGAGTAAGGAATTATTGACAGCACTGTAATTGCACCATAATGAAATAGTTTAAAATGTTAAAAAAATTTCAATTTCCAAAAGATAATTAAGAATTAATATATATATTATATAATTAAAAAGTGACTACTATACTGTTAATAGTTTCCATACTTTCATTGTGGTGACAGTGTGACCACCAACTGTCAATAGATAACACTCATGACTTATTGATGGAATCACATCAAAACATTAACAAAAACAATGAAAAACAATAGTTAAAACAGCAATAAAGTTATAGTTAAAATGCCAACAGTACTTGCTAAAACAAGTATATAACTATAATGCTTTATGAACAGTTTTGATTGAATTGATGACAGGAAAACAACCTACTATAATTATGTGAACAAAAGCAGGGTAACTTGCATTTCATAAACTTCAAACTGATCTTCACACAGAAAGTATTAATTGTTATCTTATGTAGTGATAATGGGATAATGTTGTGCTAAGAATGAATATGACCAGTTCCAACAAAATGTCAGTAAGATATATGAACATGAAAACAATAAAAGGGAAGATATGTTGCTTGACAATAACCTTCAATTGTATATACCTACTATTAGTTTTTTTCCAGGAAGTCATTTAAGACATTTTAAATAGCTAGGTTTAGCTTAGTCACTTATTGTTTATTTATTAACCTTTTCCTTACAGGCATATGTATCTCGCTTTACTAGTTTGCTCAGCAGGTATTATAAGTTTGAAAACATTTCTAATTTTGAATCTTATTGGCTATCACATGTGTCTTTGCATGCACTGATGTTAACACCTACACATTCCTATAGTTCAAAATAAATCCTAATGGGTGATCCCAACATGTCAATTGCTTGTTATTATGAAGCATATTCTTGTTATGACAGTGAAAGTCACAAATACTGTACTTTGTCTTTTATAATAGAATAAATCTGAAGTATTATATTATTATAGTATACTAACTAAGCTGGATTGCCATGAACATAAATAATAAATATGAAAAAATAGAGGTAAACAAAATATTGTATATCATTGATTTTATCACTCATACCCATAATAACCCATAGTCTACAAGTCAAAACAAGCTGTAAGTATAGTTTTATAAAAGAAAACATGTTGTATACACATAAAAATAAATATGTTCTTAAATGTTAAATGTTCTAAAAATTAAATAGAACATAATGCAATGTATTATTCAGTATCATAGCAATAGTAAATCAAAATATATATAGAAAATATTATAACCAGAAACTTGTCAGTTATGAGAAACTCAAAAAATTCTCTATATATAAGTTTGGATTTCTCAGAAAGGCAGAGTAGAAATGTTGCATTACTTTCTTGCTGCCCTAATCACTAAAAACATTTCCAATGTCTTGGGCTTGTTATCATTGTTTGTGTGCCAGGCAAAATGGGTACCCAATGGGCATTTTGACCATTAGTATCAAAGATGGCTTTTTTAAACAAAAAATTCCCAGAAAATGTCCACAATTATCTCAAGAAATATAAAAAAGTTAAGGAATAAAAGTGTTGTGTATCAAGAAATGTATTATATACGTATAATATGAATAGACAATTTCTAAAATTCTGACCAAATAACTGGATTTCTATACTATTCTTGTCAGTAATTAATAAAATTAAATTCCCATAGTATACCTATTTCCAAAATCCCAACTTGGTGTCAACCCTGAACTCTAACCTACTACAATTATATATAAAAAAGTACAGCTACTTTCTTCTCATAAACTTCAAACTGATCTTTAAATTCCCTTTTACTTATTTTTTAGTTGTATCCTTTTTTCTATTCAAGGACAAGGTGTTACAAATACATGTCAACTCATATCCAACTTATATTTAAATTTATATCTCATTTAAAAACTAAGAAATTTGCTTTTATAATTAATAAATTATAGCACACTTTTTGGTGTTTTAATTATCATTAAAACTTACCATGAGCATTAACTGATTAAAAAGTAAGTAAAGAAAGAAAAACTACAAATAAAAACATGTATTTGGGCATCACAATCAGGTAAAAAAGTTAAAACTTAAATAGTAAAAAACATTTGATAACATATTTTTAATTTTTTGGAATTATATAGTAAATATAAATACTAATTAATATTGGACATGGTAAGCAAATTCTGACTGTTTTTGCAAACTATCCAGATGGAAAATGGATACAGGATAGTCTAGATGGTTAGATGGTACAAACTGTCAGGTAATAAAACTTAAGTATTATTTGCTAAATTTTAAATTTGCTAAACATTTGAACCATTTATGCATTAAAAACTTTTATTCTAAACTATATTGAAAGAAAAATTAGTTGAATATAGACAGTTATTGAAATGAAAATATTGATAAATTGCTTACTATTTAGACTGTTTGCAAATTATACATTTTATGAAAAAATAAAAAGCATTGCATTCACTACAGATTTATAAACAATTTCAGCATTAAATTTTTTTTATTCTAAACTCACTTGAAAAGAAAAATGAGGTGGATATAAAGTATTTGAAACAAAAACTAAAGAATGATAAATTCTCATCCTGACTGGACCATGTCCATATATTTGAATTACATAAACCATTCATTTGGGAAATTCACTTTCAGTCACAAACATTCAATGGAATGTTTGTGACTGAAAGTGAATTTCCCAAATGAATGGTTTATGTAATTCTTTTGTGAAATTTTTTTGTAATTCTTTCAGTTGTGAAAATATATTAATAAATTATAATAATTATTTGATAGTCTGCTAGTAATTACATAAATTTTCACATTACACTTAATTGTAGTTTTTGAACTTTTCAAATTGAAATCAATGTAAAAAAATTCTGACTTAAAATCAAATATTTGAATATTATTTGAGGAATTAAGTTCCTTTTAAAAAAATAAACAAATTACTTCCTTGATGATAAATAAAGACAAGTAATGGTCACTGTGAGGAATGCAAAAGAAAAACTTTTAATATATTATTTATATATATATAACTTAAAATTTTATTGTGGTTTTTCTTTTGCAAATTTGTTCCTTGTTATCTAAACCAACTTAATAACGAATACACAATTGTAACTAGAAAACAAACAACTTTCATAAATTATACAATATCATATGTAAAATAAACGTATATTAAAAGATGCATCATGTGTGAACAAATTAATCAATAACATGAACACACCTTTTAGATATTTTTAAATTTACTCCTAAATTTTTTTTGACCTAAACTACCATATTTAAAAATAGCAGACAATTTTGTTATATGAAGAAAATATTAAAACAAACCAAATATATAACGCTAAATCTGTAAAATATGCAGAAATCTTTTATTTATTAAAGTAACAAATTTTATATTACACGAGAAAAACACTGTAAAACAGTCCCCATTTTAATTAAAATTGCCTAATTGGAGTGTTTTCGTATTAAGTATAATCATTTTAACTTAGTTAATTTGTTACGTTTTCAATTCATACTGAACGAAATTTCATATTAATCATGTTACAATATTCTATAAATAAATAAATAATAACTGTTTAACATTATAATAAAGTAAAACTTAATAAATTGCAGATATATACAATATAATTATACATTGTAAATCATTATATGTATTATTGATTTATTTATGTGTTTATATATATTTGAATAATATATTTATTTTCTACAGAAACTGTCATAATAAAAATTCACTTTTGCTTTTATGTGTCTTTCTTTTATCAATTTAGTTATATAATTAATATTTAACTTCTTAAATTATTTATTGCGTCCTACTTTTATATTATAATATAGCCTATATATATTAATAAAGTGTTAGAAAATTAGTGAAAAATAAATTAAATAATTTGACACATTTTTCAAAATTAGGATATCCTTGAAAATTAATAGAGTTTTTCAAATTAAAGTTTTCATTATATTTGTGATAGATTCGTATATATGACTGCGACATTACTACACTATCTTCCTCTTCAGATATGTATTTTATTAATTCGTGTCGAGTACACAAAAACACATGACAAATGAAGATTCTTTTGGAATGCCCGATATTTTATAAAATTTCTCTATCGATATAGTTCATGTTGACTAAAATTACGAACCTTGAATGAGAGTGCAGACAATCTGCTCTGTTTTTTAACGCGATTATTTAAAAAAACTGACGATTGTTCAAAAAACGAATGAGTGGAAACTGTAGGTCTTATATAGATATCAAACAAATACTTAAATTAAATTGTCTATCTAATTATCAATTAATTGAATGTCAAATATTTAATCGCAAGTATAGAATTCGATTTAAAATCAATCAATGTGAATTTCAAATTATGAATATTGTATTTCACGTGTCATAGGTTTACGTTTTAAAAATGATTATGATACAAAGCATTTTATTTAAAATTATTTTAAAATTACAATACATATAGGTACTGACATGACATATAATATTTTCAATGAATTACTTTGTGTTTATATATATAATGTGTGTGTATACAGAACAAACATATTAGTTTAATAAGTTTGTAGGTCTGTTCCGTGTGAATTTAATCTAAGTGTATAATATTTTATGATTATATTATCACAATTGTGAAGATATTATAGTTACAATATTATAAAAGAAAATAATGCAAGATACTTATAGCTAATGTGTAATCATTATTTGAAATATAAAACGAACACAATTAATTAGGAACAATAAATTAAAATACTTTTTTAATAATACGAAATTTTAATTTTTTTTAATATTTCGACTAGACTGCTGTTAGTATAGTTATCGTTTTTGAATTATTGAAATACACACTTACTACAATTATGTATCCAGGCACCAACCATGCAAACAGAAACAATACCCTATTTGCCCCAACCCCCCACCAACAAAAGTATTAAATATGAAACATTGGTATAATTTTAAATCATTTTCCTTATTTATAAGGAAATGGTAATATTATTTTAAAATAAAAATTCTAGATAGCCCTCCTAACAAAATAATTGTGTGCCGCGCATGGAGTATATGTTAAGATTTAAATGAATATAAACTAACAATGCTTATAAAACGAAGAGGTTCATAAGAAGTCAATTATACAGTACGCGAATTCAAGTTTGCATAATGGAAAAATTTGAAATTGAAAAATTGAAAACATAAAACGAATATTAGCTTTCTCTATGTAATTTA
>JAUZND010003889.1:0-12010 GCA_034780555.1 Coelogynopora nodosa
CTTGTTGAAGTTTTATCTTGTTGAAGTTTTATCTTGTTGAAGTTTTATCTTGTTGAAGTTTTATCTTGTTGAAGTTTAGTTTAGTTTAGTTTTGATATATCGATAATAAAGTATTTACGTTTTCCGTATTATTCTTAATTTTTGTTAAATATTAGTCATTACTATTTTCAAGGTATTAATTATTAATTAATAAGATACAATTCCTCAAAAAAGTAAAATTTTAATTGACATTTTCTATATACGAACTATCTGAATATAATCAATAAAATTATTAATTAATGTGTTCAATTTAAGACTTACCCTCGATTATATTCGCAAAATAGGAGGTAGTCAGATAAGTTTAAACATTCAGTTACGCTACAACCAATTTCAGAGACTGGGTAGGAGACCATCTAAAAAAGATTTATCAACAATAATGTAATATTTATTCGAATCTAATGGAATCGTAAATGTGAAAGTTTAAAAGTATTAAAATAATATTATGTAAAAAATTGGCGTATGATTAAAAACAATGTTTGTAATTGCATAAATAGTCGAATGAAATAATATAAGATAGGTAGCTAAATGAAATATAATATGTGAAATGACATCTTGTATACATATTTTTAAATGTGTAATGCAATTTTTAGCCACTATATAGAAATCCGAAATTAATATCTGGAGATAAGCATATTACGAAAATCATTAATATATGTATTCATCGCAATACAAATAATAACAGACTTTAAGACATGTCTACATATGTAATAAATTAATTTTTTAACCTACAATTTAAATCACAATATTTATTAGAAAAAAAACACATTTCATTAATAATGCACGATTATTACGTATATCATATCATAGACGAATGCTGCTTTATCTTGAGAGCATTAGATAATTAAACATATGTCTAAACAGTTACTAGTGTAATAATTTTATTTAGATAATTTAGTTATTACTAAAATGGAAATATACATAAGATATACAATTGTATAACGACAAAAGTAGACCAGTATACAATAATTCTCCTAACAAATTAAATTGAAAATGTACCCTGCTAGTATATGTCGATATGCTATTTACCCAAATTTCATATTATATTATAGGTTAGAATAGTACAAGCAGATTATTCAAACTTTTCATTATCCCTTATTAATAAAAAATCTAAAAATATTGTTCCCACGGACATGACTCTATATATAATATGAAAATTAATATCTCAGTGAATTTATTGCTCCGACATATTTAAAAAATATTTTAATTTGGATATACAGAGAGACGTATATAGTATTATAACTACTGAATTAAAACAATGAGCAATGTTGAAAATGTATATATCATTTTGAGTTACATTATATAAATATTGCATTTTTATGACCATTCATCTATAAATAAAAAAAAAAAATAATTAAATAAATGATTTTTTTTATAATACTTAAATAAATCTAATTTTATTCAAATGATTACTTTTTTAATTTTATAATTAATGTTTCATTCAAAGTAATTTAACTTATTTGGTTTCACTTGTCTTAATTCCTAGATTAAATCATATCACTAATATTCAAAACATGTATACACAATTTTATTTTTATATTCTTTTACCTGGGTGTAATGTCCACATACAGCATCAGAAAATTTACCAGTTTTGGCCAAACTAATGCTACAGCGCTCGCCCCAATAGTCGTACATTTCTCTTTCTCGAAACCATAACATGGCTACAAGAGCACAGTCACTCTCATATCCACGGTAAATATTTTCTCCCAAAGTCGGATATCTCGAGTGTTCATATTTGCAATTTTCGGTTGATGTATTGGCCATGTTCATCAATGTACTGTTCCAAGTCTTTGATAAACAATATACATTAGAAAGATGTAATACATTCATTGTATTAAGAGTATTTATATATTAATTAATCGCTGTGAAAATAACACTCTTTAGCTTGTCGTGGAGACAAATGTACTTAGAATTTCCGAAATGTCTAAAAGGTAATTGAAATTAACATTTGAATTTTAAATAAATTTACATTAAAACGAAATGTCTGATAATAATTGGCTACGTAAACCTAGATAAAACAAAGTAAGGAAACACAAGAAACATGAATAGCCTAAACATCTATTTAGAGTTTGATATTGAAGAACTGCATCTTGAACACAAATTTATCTTGAAAAGAATCACGAAAATATCGACTTTGACTAAATTAATCGATATTTTAATAGCGATAGCTTGATGTTCAGTTTAATTTAAAAAAGGATATAAATTGTAGTTTTTAAAGGTCCTGTTTATTTTTATTATCGTTTAATGTATGCCTATATAGATTTTGATGGTTTAAGATCTCAGTAACCATTAGCTCACTTTTTGAAAAAAATAACGTTAGTAACGTTGCGTTCAGCATAGACATAGTCAGTTAGTATATATAGCTCTGAGGCGATGCTATGGGAGCCTGTGTGGTCATCATTAGGGATGTTACCATATTCGACGTACACAGCTCTTTATTTGCATGGTATATTGTCTACATCAATGGTATATTGTCTACATCAATGGTATATTGTCTACATCAATGGTATATTGTCTACATCAATGCAAACAGACCTTTATTTCCAACTTCCCTGACTTTGTAGGTATGCATTACTGAAATGAGATACGCCTGTCGAAAGCGATCAGAAACTCGTCAAAACATAGGAAAGTTTACTGTTTGAATGTCGAAGGTGTTTTTTTATGTTTAAATATGAATCGATAGCGTGTTTAAGTGGTAAGATTCGGTTAAGTAATAAGTTATAAGTAATTCGGTGAGATGTAAAGACTCATGCCGCGTTGCATTTTGGCTACCTTCTAACTAAAAAATTAGGATCTGACTGTGCAGCATTCAACCCAGAAGAAAAACCTCGACGGTTAAAGTGTTAGTAACTTTTATTATTTTGATACAATCAAGATGACATTTTAAGCACATATTTGACGGGCGAACATGACAAAATTAATGAAATCTTATAGTTGTAGCATGTATAATTGTTGGGATATAATTAATTAAATATAGATAAATGAAATACTTTAGTAAATAACATAAGCATACAATATATATACTCGAAACATACTCGAATATAAAGATGAGTGTAAAATAAAAACATACCAATTTTTTCATTAGTTATAAAAAACGATGCCGAAATCGGCCTTGAATATGTTTAACCATATGGGGAGCTAAAGTTTGACTTAGAAGAAATTATTAAAGAATACTGTAGGCATTTTGGTTCGGGTGCAATCGATAGTTTCCATTTTGGTCTTCGCAGGTGGAGACTTTTATAAAGAACTTAAATTCAGATGAGGCAACAATTTTGATGCAAACTGCAAACTTTTGTGGCCCAGGCACTAAAAAGATTGTTAAATCAGTATTATTTAATAACAAATGATCTGTGATATTTGTCATCAATATAATTGATTTGAACCATTAGGCAAAATCACTTCAAAGATAGAAAGAAAAGAGATAAATAAAAAATTAAAAAATAAATTAAAAGAAAGAGTAACTATATAACAAAGAAAACCAACAAAAAAGATACACAAAAACCAAAGGAGAGGAAATAATATAACTGGAAATAATAATAATATTACTTCCTAGAAGAAACTAAACTAAACAAAACTTCAACAAGATAAAACTTCAACAAGATAAAACTTCAACAAGATAAAACTTCAACAAGATAAAACTTCAACAAGATAAAACTTCAACAAGATAAAACTTCAACAAGATAAAACTTTATAGATTTATCGCAAGTGACTTATTTTCAAGTTTAAAATTGAAGTATCTTAAAATTCTTATTTTTTAAAGATTTTGCTTTGAAAATAATAGTCGACGGATGTAAATTGAAAATGTTCGAATTTGGCATTAATGTAAAAAAACATTTAATACTTTATGGTTACTAATATCTATCTAAAACTATCAATTTTGTTAAATATCTTTAAATTATGTATATATATATATATATATATATTTTATAATATATCATTTATTTTTATTGAGCGCTTTCAACCTTTCAGTCTTTTCAATACTAAAGAATATAAACAATTTTTTGAATAATTCGAATTCTATAAATATTTCGGATGCTAACATTTTAACGTTATATGAAAATAATTTAATCATGGTAGTTAATAAAACTGACAAATCAAATAACTAATATCAATCAATAATGTAGTCTAAACTAATTAATAAAAGATGTAATAATCAAATTGCATTGTATAAATAGTTTACAAAATAATTGTGTCTTTTATTTATTCCCTTTGAATGTAAGGTCTTCAATCGGGCCATATATAACTCTTCATAAAATAGTCGGTCATAACCACTCCAGTTTTTACTAGTATTAACGATGGTAATTGTATATCCAGTATCTTTGTTTTAAAATGATCAGCAGTTTCTATATTTTTGTTTATTCCTAATTTGCTCTGTCTAATATCACTACGGTGGCCGCTATTCTATCCACCACTGATCTCCCAGTTTGTCCTATATATTAACTTCTTTGCAATCGTTGCATGTAATTGTGTAAATGCAGTTTGTTGTACTACAATTACCTCCATATTTAATATTAACCGACGTTCCTGTTATTTCGTTAGTAAAACTTTTGTTTTCTGTAAATATTTCACAAACTTTTACATCTTGGCCGATTACATTTATCTTTTTCTGTAGCTTGGTTATATTTGTTTTATTACTTTTAGAATTAAATTTAATATGTGTGAGTTTTGATCTAAGATTTTTACCTTGTTTAAATGCTACTATTGATGGCTCTGGAAATATATTTTTAGCTTCGGTATTTTTAATAATATTGTAATATTTGTTACTTATAATATTTGATAAAGTTGTAACTTTAGGATGATATGTGACTACGCAAGGAATTCTTTTAATTTCTAATGTTGTTTATCATGTAATAGTTGACTTCTTTTTGTACCGATGTAAAATGTAAACGCTTTTTCTGTAAAATGTTTCGGATAATCACGAATTCTGAACAAATTCGTCTAAGTCTCAAAAATTGGCTCTTTATAATCCCTTTTTTGCAAGATAACGGGTGACAACTACTGAATCTTAAATAAAAATGAACTTCTGTTGGTTTGCTATATTATGTAAATCGATGTAGATTATATATATATATTAGCGGGCCACCGTAGTGATATTAGATAAAGCAAATTAGGAATAAACAAAAATATAGAAACTACTGATCATTTTAAAAGAAGCAATCATACTGGATATACAATTACCATGCTTAATACTAATACAAACTAAATATTACTAAAAAGACCCGAATGTTTTATTTATGAAGACTTATATTTAAGACATTACATCCAACGGGAATGAATAAAAGACACCATTATTTAGTAAAATATTTCTACAATGCAATGTGTTTATTCCATCTTTTAATGACTATTTTAGACTATATTATTGATTATTATTAGTTATTTGATTTGTCAGGATTATTAACTACGATGATTTAATCATTTTCCATATATCGTTAAAGTGCTAATATTTATATCGTAATATTTATATATTTCAAATTATTCCAATTATTAACAACTTAGGTGAGAAATCTGGCATAATCTTGCCATGCCAAGCATGATCACACTGTACATGATCATGTTTAACATGCATGACAATGGATTTACATGTATGACCATGGATTAACAGGTATGACCATGGATTAACATGTATGATCATTCATTGACATGATTCAACATGTTTATCATGATTTAACATGTAGGCTATAATCATTCATTGACATGATTCAACATGTATGATCATTCATTGACATAATTAAACATGTATGATAATTCATAGTTATAAATGATGCTATCAATGTGATGCACGGTCGTGCAGGATCATACAAAAATTGACATGAGTAGTATAGGAAAAGTGGATTCTGGCACACCACTTGACTTTTCACCATGACCTTTGACCCCCCTCCTTTCCTCCCCCCTCCCCCAACCCCCTCCACCCACTCCACTAACCTTCAACCCCCTTTTTTTAAATCCGGATCATTATGGATCATAAATAAGCCAAAATCTTTTATTTGGTACATCTTTTTAAACTATCACAACCAAAGTTGGTGTGATGACGCACAAATATAAGATCAATATTTGTATACTACTTACAAGTATTTATAAGCAGTTTTATCCTTAAAATTTTAATTTGTGTCTAATTATATTATAATCTTATTATTTAATTATAAATATTGTTTTTAGACCATTTTTTAAATTTTGAATAAAAAATGACATCATTCGTGGCATAATTTTTGATTTTAGCCTATAACTATGTATTAAGACCATATATTGCACGACGATTTCAATCAGGATTCTGACGTTCACTGAGCTTGATTTTGCTACTTACAGATTGATTTCGATTATAATTATAACTAAATGGTTCTAAATATTATGAGTTTATAATTTGGTGAAAGTTCACCTATATAACCAGATAAAATTATTTAAGACAATATAGAACGAAACAGATTGTGTAAGAGACCATTTAGAATTTTAAAAATAGTAAATTAACAATATTGTAGACCATCGAAATTATTAGAAAACACGTACACAAAGATTACATTTCATAATAATTTGGTAAAAATTCAGTTATATGTGCAATCGGAATTAATTAAGACAATTTAGAACGAAACAGACAGTGTAAGTGACCATCTAAAATTAAAAAAAATTATCTAATTTATGAGAATAATAAATTATTTGAGCAAAACGACATATTATTATATAACATTTTAAATATTATTCAAATTGTACGTTTTATATAACCAAATAATATCATAAAAGGACATTCTAAACATGAAAAATAATAAAAATTTGCTTAACACGTCAGATACTATAACATTTGTTTTAAATGAACCATGTTGTAGACCATCGAAATCATTAGAAAACACATACACAATTAATGATTACATTTCATGATAATTGATTGAAAATTTACTTATATGTCCAATAGAAATTAACTAAGACAATTTAGAACGAAACAGACAGTGTAAATTACCATTTAAAATTTAAAAAACTATTTTATTTATGATAATAATATATCACTTGTGCAAAACGACGAATTCTTTATAAAAATAATATATTATTTGTCCAAAATGACAAATTAAAATATAACATCAAAAATATTATTTAATTTGTACGTTTTGTATAACCAAATAGTATCACAAAGGGACATTCTAAAAATTAAAAATATGATAAAATGTGATTAACATGTAAGAAAATATAACATTTATTGCAAATGCACCACGTAGTAGACCATTGAAATTTAGAAAACACACACGTAATGATTACATTTAGATCAATTTGTAAGTAACAAAATCATGCTGAGTGAACGTCAGGATCCTCATCAAAATCATCGTGCAATATATGGTTATAATACATCCCAATGGTAAAATATCTACAACTTTTTCAAATTTCAACCGATGTTTTAAAAATAAGCACTGACTCATAGTTATTCTGCTAGTCTAAAAAATCGATTTAATCGTCCGTAAAATGTCCATAACTTTGTTAAATTTTTACAGATTTTCAAAAAATTGACACTAGCTCATAACTATTTTGCATGTCTATCTATTACTTTTTATTTTACTATATAACACAATTATACAAAAAAAATATATAATTATACTACTTACTTAAAAAAAGTAGTGTAAAAGATTTGACTTTGTTGGTGAGTCATCATACCAAGTTTGATTGTTATATGTTGTAAACATCAAAAGTTATAGGCTAAAAACCAAAATGGCGTATTTTTGAATGACTTATTTTGAATGATGTATAAATGACGTATTCACAAATGACGTCATTTTTCGTCCAAAATTTAAATAGTCTTTAAACAAAATTTTAATTAAATAATAAGATTATAATGTAAGTAGACACTAATTACAATTCTTAAAGATATATACTATTTACACAAATTTGTAAGTAGTATAACAATATTAATCTTATATTTGTGAATCATTATACTAACTTTGGTTGTCATAGGTTACTATCCTAAAAAGATATACCCAATGAAAGATTTTGGCTTATTTATGATCCATAATGATCCGGATTTAAAAAAGAATGAAAAATTGGGAGGGGGGGTCACAGGTCAAAGGTCATGGTCAAAGGTAAAGTGGTGTGCCAGAATCTACTCTTCCAATACTACTGACATGTAATCAGGCATGATCATGCGTCTATTTTTTATGGTTTCTCACCTAGTGCAATGTAAACCTGGTAGACCTAGATATCTGTCTTAACCATAGACATGAATTCCTTTCTCTCTTGAATAATTTGTATTCGAATTAATTAATTTGAATTACATTAATTTATAATTTGAATTTATTTTTTCTTGAATAAACAAACAATCCATATCTATGTTTTAAACAATGAAGTGAATGATGATTCTATGATGCGTTGCTATTTGCTGCCGATATTGCATATGACATGTAGGATATTGGCATTTTGCATATATAGTTACTGACTAATTATACTATTATATTACGTTTTTAGATGTATCTTAATTATACAATATGCTTGTTAAGTATAATCTAATTTTACAGATTTACTGAGAACCTATGTCCTATTACAGCAATGAATTGTATGAACTATTTATTTAGTAAAAGTTAATAAAATTACAGTATCCTCAGTATTCTTATACATACTATTTATATAGGTATGTAGTACATTAGTAATTACAATCAAGGAATGTTTAACGTTATTATTGTTATTTGGACCCGTTTAAACAATGCTTTATTCAATATTAGGTATGTACCTACCAATATTTAAATTATAAATAGTAAATGGATACATTCTATTCAAATCCCCAACATCACTACAAAATAAATTTTAAAAATAATAAGAACCAGAAATTATGAAACCTACAATTGACAATAATATTCTCTCTTACAATTTTTTAAAACTATAATATTACGTTTATTGCATTCTAACTGGTATTTTTAGGTATTTCATATTTAATAAAATACCCCTTTTCACATATTATATAATTGGCCCCTCCAATATTTAATACATAGCCTACGTTAATATTTCAACATTTTCTTAAAATACAAATATATAACAATATAAGTGTACTTAAAGTCATATACATATCCATCAGGTTAAATTATGTTACTAAGCAAAAATCTTTTATAAATTATTTCTATTTTTTTCAAAGTGTGGAATATAGTGTAAATGTAAATATAGTATACAGTATATAATATAGCATCAACAATTATAAACTGGATAATGTATAATTAAATATCATACTTTTGTTATTTCTGTGTTTTGAATGCGATGATAAAAAACAGTAGTAAAAATTATAGAATATTTTTACTTGTATTTTACGAAATTATCGAATATGCCGTATATTGCTATACCGCTGCACAATTATAATTATATTGTAAATCTTACAATCAATATTATTATTAAATGAAATCATCCTAATGTTTCGCCAATATGAATGTCTTTCTCCTTAGCTAGGTATTTTGTCGTGAATCCGACAAGGAATATACGCTTTAAAAATAATGTTTCTCATAATTTAATTATCTCATTGATTAAATGCCTCGATCTATTTTAAACAGCATTATATATTAATGTTTATTATTTATTAATTTATAAATAATTTATAAATGCATTAATTTTATTAAGTACACATGTATTTAAATAAAAGTATAATTTTTCTTGAAACTAACCGTGAGATGAATCAGTAAGGGTATAGCCTACATTTTTAAACTATATCTCCTAGGAAAAATAGTTAACAAACAAGTCTCTTTTGATTTTTCATCTACCTGTATATGAGTACTCCCAAAAACGTTAAACCAAAATGTTATCACGACACGGGAACATTGCTAAAATTACCGCCAATGTCTTATTAGAAAACATAATATTTAATATCTCTATTAAATTTTATATATTCTATATCTTTACTATATATTATGTTTTCCAATATGGGGATGGCGGCCATTATAAATTTGGTCCATTTTGACAATGTTCCCCTGATCACATTAAATTAAAACTTTCTTACTGGGAGTACTCATATACATCTAGATTAAGAATCAAAAGAGATTTGCTTGTTAACAATTTTTTCCTGCCCATAACTTAAGCTGCCCTTATTAAATAGGATTACATTTTAATGAATAAAAATTATTATAAAATAAATAGTTTCGACATAAAGTTACAACTTCAATATTTGTCTCCATATTGTTACACATGATTGGTTGAATGAGTAATATAGCGAGTAGTCAGTGGTGAACTTATAAAACCTAGCAAATGCAGAATATTTGTGATTTAGAAAAATTGAAAAGTCTAACAATAGATCAAGCTGTTGTATTTTTTTATATATAACCAATGCAAATATAGTCAACTAATATCAATTTGTCCGAGCACTATATTTATGTTTAAAATATTGGACAGTCCGATGGCTTCTTTTTGAGTGCATAACACCAGAACAATTCAAGAAGTAAGGTCATTATCCCGCCCACATAGAGAGCCATGGTTAGAATAAGCGTTCCGGTTATGGAGCCAATCCCGATGGAGTCTGATTCCTCGCTGATTTCACAATCAGGTTTCGAAGTCGAGTCACCGATGACGTGTTTCTGATAAAGTTTTGCGAAGTAACCCGATTCTATCATCTTTTGTAAGCTGACAAGGGCAAAAGTATTCATTTATTATCTAATAAAAGCAATATTATTTTTAATGTTAATATATATTTAGTAACTGAATATAATAAATTAATAATAATCTACATATGGGTGTCCCATAAGCCACGCACCATAGAAAATTTTGGAAAAGTTAAGTGAAAAGAGAAGGTCGACAATTTGAACATTAATTTTAATATACAATACGTAACCACTTATGTTACATTATTTTATATATTACTATCATGGTCGGCGGAACCGGGGTTGGACCCCCCCTTTTCAGAGAGGCGGCCTTTCATAAGATTCGTAAAAAAATTGAGAGAACAAAAAGGGTGCAATTAATTGAGGTGTGGGGAGGGGGGGGGGAGGGGTGCAATTAGAAATCTTAGCCCCCCAACTTTTTACATCCTTCCGCATGACCTGAATATACAATTATACAAAATATGTCAAATTTCCTATATGGTGCGTGACTTATGGTACACCCTGTATATGTTTATTTACCGATAATTTACTGATAAGGATAATGTTTCAATTAATTTTATCGGTTTAGATGCAGTTAACTTTAAAAACTATTATTTTTAGTAGTGCAAATTCAATAATTGGAATATCATTTTGGATCACGAAATATTTTTTCTAGCAATGTATAATTAAGTGAAACATTTTTATACTTAATACAGGGAGTCTACATTTCTCTCATCATAGATTTCTCTAATGAGCTTTCACTAATTCAATAAGCATTCGAACATTTCGTGGAAGCATTTCGTACACTGCATTGTATTATGTATTGTATGATGAACAATAATTTTGAAATTCAATAGCGCTAGTGTATCAATTATTAATTTCATTGATACAATTTTGATATAATGAAGTTTAAAGTTATATCACCAATCAATTTATGTTAGTGATGATTAGATTATAATACGTATCGTATTATTATTATTATGTGTATAGGTGTGACCACTGAACTACTTTCTAGCTCAACTAGTGACAAGCACCATATAGGCCTACCTACAACAGTGAATAGCTGATCAAAAACAATGCTTCACAGGATAAAGTTGTTTTTATTTTTCTAACAGAAGAAGAGCTTACTGATGGTTGAAGAGTTCAGCATATGGTGCATCCTTTGGCACAATAAACCCCGCTGGACTGCTGAATAGGTTGTCCGACAGGCGATAGACATTAGCGCAACTTCTGTGGATGAAGTACTCGGCAACCGAGAGAGTTTCCAGGCAGGCAACGGTGGTGGTTTTGTTAGAAATCATCTTTGATAAATAGAAATTTTTTAATTGTTTAAAATGCATGTGAATATTTTTTAATAGTATAACAAGAAATCCAGAGTTTTTAACACTTACACCACCAAGGGGGGGGGGGGTCTCGGAGACCCATGTTATGACATGTTTCGCTCTAATTTATTGAAT
>JAUZND010003890.1:0-12010 GCA_034780555.1 Coelogynopora nodosa
TACTTTCTCAGGGCAAAATCTGGGAGAGAGAGAGGGAGAGAGAGAGGGAGAGAGAGAGGGAGCGAGAGAGAGAGAGAGAGAGAGAGAGCGAGAGAGAGAGGGTGAGAGGAGAGAGGAGAGAGAGAGAGTGAAAGAGAGTAGAAAGAGAGAGAGAGTAGAGAGAGAGAGAAAGAGAGAATACGAGAGGGGAGAGAGAGTGAGAGGAGAGAGAGTAGATAGAGAGGGAAAGGGGGAGAGAGAGTAGAGAGATAGGGAGAGGGGGAAAGAGAGAGAGAGGAGAGAGAGGCAGGAGAGAGAGAGGGAGAGAGAATACGAGAGGGGAGAGAGAGGGAGATGAAAGAGAGTAGATAGAGAGGGAAAGGGGGAGAGAGAGTAGAGAGAGAGGGAGAGGGGGTAGAGAGAGAGAGGGAGAGGGGAAAAGAGAGAGAGAATAGCACCACGAGATGTACTATTCTATCACATTATTTATATGTCTGTCTCCCTGCATAGATTGAATCGTTTTTCTGAGGATTGTTTTCATATAGTACACTAATGAAAATAATCTGTCCAATATTTTTCATCCACCAATCTTTAAAAATATAAAGCAAGACGAAGATGCGTCATTTTAACAAAACAAAAATCTTACGAAAAATAAAAATTACTAAAAAGTGGGATTGATCTATATTTATAAATTTAAAAAATGGACCGAATACCATGGATGACAATTGAAACATATTGATTAACACAACAAACTGACTGACAGACAACATAGACCAAATTAGATCTCACATCGCATAAAATAACCGGCGCTTGACAATAAGGTGAGCCTTTATGAAACGTATTGCAGAGAGAGGTGCGTCAGGGAATCTCACGATTCAAATACAAAATATATAACATAAAAAAGCGGGTTTAGATCCGAATGAAATCCTCTAAAAGAATGAAGTAGTAATGAAAATCGATTATATAAATAATGCTTAAGTCATAATAAAAACTACATTTTATGCTAACAAAGGTGGTGAAATTGTGATGCCAATTGAACAGATATTGCATTGTACTCCTTGCCTTACAGTAAGAGTTATTATAGTAAAGGATCACAATAAAAATGATTGTTTAACGGGGAATTCTTCCAGACAAAATAACACAATATACTGTATATTGTATATTATGCAGCAGACTAAATGTGCCAAATCATATTGATTTTCTAAAATGTTATATTAAGAGAATAATCAATTAATTATATTCTACCCTAAATGCTATTAGCACCAGAAGAATATTGCAACTAGACAACAAAACACAGCGTTGTTCTATTCAAATCATATTTTAGCCTTATTAAAAGTAGAAGCAAATACAGCAGATTAGTATATTTAATATTACGATCATCACTCGAATGCATAATTTACCACGCAGTGGAAGAATGTTAGAAAACAGATAAAGTAAAACTTAAAAATCACAATCTCGGGGACGTATAGGGTGTAGACAATCATTCAAGGAATTCCCTATTAGTATCCAAAGATTCTCGTAGGCTGAAGCTGGAGCATCAATATATAGGTATATATATACATATATATATCAATTTACCAAAACCTATTTTTACAGATCGAAAATGCTATTTGTTTGGCTGTCTTATTTACAGTGGAGAACTGAAGAGAAAACCCCAGTTTTCGATCATGTCGTCTAGCTATATACAACTACAAGTAAAGACTAACCATGAAACACATAACTGCACCATATGCGTACTACAACTTTCTCGCTCGAGCTAGAAGAAGAAGAAAAAAAATCAACAAAAACACACACGGATAAAAGTGCACAATCCAGAATTAGCTAACCAATCCAATCCACTCGGCATAGTTCTACACCCGACAGAAAAATGTTACAGATGAAGAAGAAAAAACACAACTCGAACTAACTAGAATTATCCGGGAGGGGTACTTACTACTACAACAACCCCCCCCCCCCCTCTAAACCCACCAAGTCAGTCAGTTCAGAGACGAATTAAAACGACGGCGGAGAGGAGAAGCCAGACGGAGAAAGAGAAGAAAGGAAGACAGGATTCTTGATACAACAATTCGAACAAGTCTACAGTAGACACGTTCTGGAGGAATGCCCTACTCTTGAGTTTGGCAGGAGTATATTTCCCCGAGTAAAGAAGCTGTCTAGTCCTGAACACAGGAGGGAGGGGGGGGGGGGCGAGTAAGCTCCCAGCAGGCGGGGGAAGGTAGTTTAAAGTGTTCAGACTGTACACAAGATCGCCAGAAATGTTTGTGTGTGAGAGAGAGAGAGAGAAAGAGAGAGAGAGGGACAGGCCAAGCGAGCTGAGCTCACTGAGAACAAAAAGGGTTAAAAGAGCAATGAACAAGCTCCCGTAAAGGAATCCCCTCGAGAAACACCCGTGGATATTCGAGTTTCCAGTGTGTACGCGAAGGTTTCAGCCGATTTAGAAGGAATTGCCACCGGCGATTTTCCAGTTGTATTCCCCAAGATCATTGTAGTTGTGTGTGTGTGAAAGCAAGGGAAAGAGAGCGAGAGAAGAAAAAGTAGCTGGTAGAAAAAGATATTTATTTCTGAGTTTGAAATAAAACTGTAAGTTTGCACGATTTCAATTTTACAAAAAAAACTTCATCAACTATATAAAATGTAACATAGTAGACACATTGACTATTTTCAGAAGATATGGTAAACCAGTTCAGTTCTAAGGAATAGATGGAACTATAAATAAGTTTTACTGTCCTGGGTAAAAAAATGAACGTATAATTATTATAAAAACATTTTACTAACGGGACAGCAGCAAGTTAAAAGGGAATAACTTACACAGCATCTCAGAAGTCACGTTTGTTTTAACACAACAGCCAACACAACTGCTTAGTACAAATCTGTTCAGTTTAAGTTTTTGCCAAAGAAAGAAGGGAAAAGTGCATCGTTTAAACCACCATCATACCATCCCTCCTCCACCCCCGGCCTTAAATAACAAAAAACGTTGCCCAATCTTTCGCTACGTACATCTTATAACCAAAACTATATATATATATATATACGATTGCGAAGACACATTCTCTCTATGAGTGTCAGAAAGTAAGCTGGAAGGAGAACGACAGAGATGACGTGTAGCAGGCTTCTTAACAGGCTAGCTTATCGATCAATCCCGGAAGATGAGAGATCTTTAACTCCTAATCGTACTACCTAATCAGTTGTGGGTTTGGATTGCCACCCCCACCCCCACCCCCCTTGAGGAAGGAAGGGGGGGGGAGTTGGATCAGGGTTCTAGTGAGTGGATGATTTCGGTCGCATTTTCTGAAACTCATGAATCACAAAACGTCGAAAATGCATATATATATATATACGTTGGTGTGCTGTGGTGCTGTGCATGTTTCTAGATGCGCAGACAGTGTACTTCTGCTAATAATGTGTAGATATATATACATATATATAGCTAAAAGCTAAATGATTTACACATTATGACATGTACACGATCAGTATATTGGCTGTGAATTAGCCAGCCCAACACGATGACTTAAGTGAGCTTTAAAATATTAGCCAGGAATGCCAGAAACGTCAGAAGAATTTAATTAATCAATTGATGTTCTTTGGTGAATGCAACTATGCCTAGTTAAAGTATAATCAAATGTAATTAACCTATTTTAACACAATTAAAAATACACAAAAACAGAATTGATTTAAAATTATGCATTAGAATTTTCTAAATCGATACCATATATATGTTCCAAGTTACAAAGTTATCCGAATAATTAAAAGTGAAATGGTGAACCCATTTTCAATAATTGTAGAATTCTCATGTCACAACATAATCCTAGAAGCACAATGGAGGGGGGAGGGGGATGTCCAGGAGGGGGTGAAATTGATCCACCGGAGTGTATTATCGTTTGCTAGTCAAAATCTAGAGTAACTAACTAAGGCTATCGAACTTTCAATATATGCTAAATTCATAATCTACTTTTAATTCCACATAATTTCATAGAATATATTGTAGAACTTGATAACATTGCATAATTAATACACTACTCAAAATAAGCAAAACTAGCCTTTTCAGATATATATTTAAAATATCAAGGAGTGTTTAGGCTCTTAGTTTGGTTGCAGTGTTCATAGTTAGTTCACATGCATCCTTATATAAACATTCTGATAAATTATTTTGTTAGCGCTTACTGATAACTTCTATTGAGCTATTAATATTATTAACAATAATACGTTATCTATTAGTTTAATAAAATACAGTAGATCAATTAATATATTATTATTATTCGATGTGATGTGATATGATATCACGTAATTGCAGCCATAAAACGTTCACATACATTGGTTAGTAGGGGGGGGGGTTAGCTGTCTTGACCAATTTCAAACAATGAATTTTATTGCTACTTTTTACACATTACGTTTTTATTATTAATCTGTAGATAGAATTATAATTTCGTCAGAATTTCATAAAGAACCAAATAACCTCAACTATTTTTTACGAAACAGATGAGTTAGAGAATGACCGACATAGCGGAATCTCAGACTGATTCCAATCAACGCTGGCAGAATGATTAGAAATAAAAAATTAAACGGCATAAAAATGGTAAACTTTTGCCTATATATATATATATCAGATAAAACGACCAAGAAATAACAACCTATACCATCATTCTAAATCTAAAGCTTCAAGTGAACTCCACAACTACACTCAAAACTATAATAAAAAAGCCAAGAAAGGGGAATACAAAGTTTAGAGGCAGAGAAAGACAGACCAAAGTTACATAGCCTGTATAGCTATGTACAGCGAGTGGTGGATGGCGAGGGGGCGAGGAGGCGAGGATAGACCCCATAGTCTAGTAGTAGAACATAGGGAAGCCCCTTATAAGAACCACCTACATTGTATATACGCGGTATAACATCAAGTTCTGCCAAATCGTACACGTCCGGAAATGCTTATATAGCAGACGTGCTCATAGTGGCTGAGTGAGACTAAACGAGCTAGAGTAGAACAACCTCGAAGGCACTTCTGTTTACTCATATATAATAGACATAGTTAAATAGGGGATCAACTTCGAGTAAGTAAAACTTTCCAACAAAAAAATTTATTTTCCCTCAATATGGTTTTCCTCGCGCGTATACGTTTTGTATACTTACTAAATGATACAAGGTCAAAATGCCTGTATTCTGATACAACAAGATCAATATATCGATATAGCAGGGATTCTGGAGAGCATCATCACTCTCAGGAGTATTGTTCCAAGCGATGGTGCGAAAGTTAGATCATTCGTATTGAAGCCACTGCAAAAGAGTTTCTCTTTCACAAACGTCTTCAATTTTAACCATATATATACCGGTTTAATTGATTAAGTAGAAAATAGCGTTCCTATACCTCAATTGACACGGAGAAGGGTGGAGGGGGATGGAGGGGGGGTTACCCTATGTCTACTACCTCCATGCCACAACTGTCGCTGCAATAATAAGGTGTTGTTTCCCTAAACTATAAAAGGTAGATGAAACAAAAAGTCATCCATTAATAAGAAGGCCGCGTTGACTGCAAAAAGGAAGTTATTTTGCTTGCGAACGTTTTGTGAGTATTTGTGAGGTATATAGAAAGAGTGAAATGTTATATTAATATGAGAAATCTACGCAATTCAACGTATTCTAAGAGCATTTGGCAAGAGAGAAATAGTGTTCACTGAGTTTACTATATACCCGGTCAGGGATAAGGTTTGGCATTTGGGTCAGAAAATAATTAACTACCCAGAATGGTGTTAATGACAAGATGGTAATTAATATTCCGGTCGTTAATGCTTACAGAGTTATTGTCACTGCGCACATAACCTCATACATATCTCATTAAAAACCACAATTTCATTTTGAAATATACAAATCCTTTTTTTAAATTTCAGTGTTCCTAAAATACTTCTTCTGTTGGTTATTCTAATCTTGATATTTTTGTTCAGGTTAGATGAGCTATAATAAGTACCTAGATACATTATACAATGCTGCAAAATAACTTTAATGCGAATATAATTAATATAATTAAAAACATATACTTGGACCTAGAACAAGACATCCGCATCTAAAAATACACACACAAAGAGAATTGTATATAAATATTTGACTAAAAGCACAAGCTATAATAACAAATTGTCAGCATATATGGCAAAGAAAGCATTTCTGATAACCTCTAATTGATTGTGTTGCAGGACAATATATTAAACACGGGTAATTGCCCTATATTTGAGCGGCAATCTGATACTAATTAAAATGAAACCCCCACCGGCGCTGTAAAGGTAAAATTACAAACCACACAATTATTGTCTAAAAGAAAAAAGCAACCTATTAGCATCAGCAGTTAAGCTTAATTCTACCGAATATAAGTAACAGTAATTCTGCAAAACTTAAATGCAAGTAGATCCATCTACCGTATCTATGTAGATATTAGATTATTCTTAATTAGAAAAGGGTGAGAGAAAAACAGGAATAAAACAATTTAAAACCACTAATTCGGTCACAGAAAATGCCTGAGTACACGTTGGGGGGGGGTGGGCAATAATTGAACGTCTTCTTAAAATATATACTATTAAATACAGGCAAAGAAAGTAAAAGATAACCACCCGTCGTGAAACAAACTTTTTTTCGAACCAATTCTCCATTTCATTTCATGCCATATTATTATTATTTTCATTTTATTTTTAACACTCGAACCAGTCTCCCCAGTCTATCTTCTATATCCTACTTTCTATGGATATATATATACGCAGGTTGGATCTGGGAATTGACGAATTCAATATAATACATATATATATATATATATTTACAGGAAAGCAGTGGACCGATTAAACTTTTAAAAGACAATTAACGTTGAGCTACGTCCCATATAGGACACCCAACTCCTCGTTCCTGGCACGTCATTTCGAATTACATTTCTGCTCTCTCGCCAGTCTACAGTGGCCTAGTCTGGAGGGAGGAAACGAGCGAGAGAGAGAAAACTGAAAGGCGAAGTGAGCATAATTCGATGTCGAATATGTACTCATTCAGACGGCAGATAATTGAAAAAGGTAGCGAGAGGGGAGACGGGGTCGCATGATAACTTCTATAATTTCCCCTGCGAGCTGAGCAGTGAACAATTTTTACCTGGAAATACGTGTTTTAATGCACATATATATATATAATATATACAAATATATATGGTGATAAACAAATCTTTTGTACAGAATAGTAGACCCTGCGGAGGAGAGATTGCTTCTAGTTTTAGCTGATATTATATCAATCACGGGATGATATCCTAAATAACTCAGGGGACAAACTTACTATAGTCATCTTGTTGCATTTAAATATAAAGGAAAGTGAACAGTGGTACATTTAATCATTGGCTTTAGTAGTCAATAACGACACATAGGCTATTACTGCTTATAATAAGAAAGATTTTCACGAAAACTGTAAGTTAATTTTTATTTCAAAACAAGACAACACTAAATATTGAGAAAATTAGTTTTTTTAGCCGAATTCTTTTTTAAAGTCAAATTCATGAAGGACAAATACACGATCACGTTTTGGTCACCCAAAAATCGCTAATTAAAAACTAATAACTCCAACATGCATCTTCTATATATATGTCAGGTTAATTATTATTGTTGCACAGAGAAATAACCAATGCTGGAATGTTGCAATTTGCTAACATGAATCTGAGCGACAGCATACATTGATTGACACGCACATGTCCACAGGACCCCCCTGTGTCTTCGAGAGTACACTGTATAATTGTGTAGGCATATAGGTATGGGTGCTCAATAGAAGCAGTCACGACTTGAACAGTCTCTTAGTACGGATTTGTTGTAATATTCACAGCTTTACGTCTATCAAACAATAATGAGAGATTCAGTTACAATCCCCCCCCCCAACCCTAGTTCAAATGACTGCACTATGTCTACAGGCTGAACAGATGTGAACAAGTATAATATATTATAGTGCCAGCACTCCCATCTTACCAGGCACCCACATAACTACAAGCCTCAAATCTCACCGATTTTAGATACATGCAGTTACAGTTATTACTGTATACCTACTTACTAATGCTATAACACTGAACCTGTAGAACCAAAAAGCAAAAGTTACCTACTTCACATCTCATAAATCGCATACAACGAGTGAATACTAACTCTTTGGACTGGTCCTAAGTAACTCAACTATCTCTATACATGCACGCAAGGGTCCGATGTCGTCGCTGAGGGATAAACAATTAGCCTATAGACCACAGAACAACAGCAATAAGGCCAAATCGATATAGACTACAAACAGCCGCCACATCCTGTGATCTCTGCTAAATAAGTGGACACTTTATATATACAATGTACGAGTATTTTCTTCATCACCTTAAATAACTTCTCTCTCCCCCCCCCCTTCTTCTAACGTGTCAATCTTTCTGTTCACCTGTGGATTAATATACAACTTGCTGGCTTATATATATATACTGTATATTGTATATGTGTGTGTATAAATACATGTAGCTTTCTTTCGTGTAATAAGGCTGGCCGAATCAAGGTAAGCCATTCTAAGCATTCACTGTAGCTACTGGTTTACTGCTATATATACACAACAAATACTACTAGTCTAGGACATTTACTATTTTACTACGGAGTAGATGAGGCGATTAGAAGGCTATAGCATAAGTGCGAAAAAACAACATAATTATATTATGATACCAGATGATTGTTTACGCTATTCCATTTAGTTGAATGCTCTATCAGCATAAAACAGTGAGCCGTACATGAAATACGTGCATAAGGAAATGTTCAATTTGAACTCTGGTTATGAGGGATTACTATGAGACAACACATCCAAATATTAAAATATGAGTATGTGATAGTAACATAGGTTCAAGAGGGCTTTAGCCATCAACCAATAATAATCAGTGTGTTTCAATCAATAACAATCAGTGTGTTTCAATCAACAACACTATGTTTCCATGTTAAAGCGAAATTCAAAGACTTTTCTGTTAAAATATAAAAATACACTCAGCAATTTAAGATACGTTAAAAGTTGTAACGTCATACATATATACAACGTTGTCCCTTAAAATATGTCTATGTTGGGTCATAATCAACTAATTGGTAAATTTCTGTACATAAAAGAGCTCCGGAACATTATATATATATATATATATCCTGCATATTGTCGTGTCTTTCGAATAGTTGTACTAACTCCCTTACACGGTAATCCAGATAAAAAAACATGTCATTAAGCCGGCAAAGTATTAATGAATAAAATATACACTATAGTTCAATTATTGCCACTGCTAATGTTAACTGTTTAATACTGTTTTACTAGAATATAACATTTTAATATATTGCAAACTATACACTATGTTTAGGTTATGTTTTTGTGGTATTTCTATAAAAAAAAAGCAAATCTCTTAACTCAAGGTCAATAGGGGGTTAATAGTACTTGAGATATACGCGAAGACAGAACACGACATTATGTATGTTGATGGGTGCTGCTGTTTACAAACTGTCGTGTCTACTTCAAACGAGAATTAGACAAGTAATCGATAATATGAGTAAAACTAGATAATACACAACCAGCTGTGAGTAACATATTTAATGACGATTAAAAATTAACATATGAAAACATAAATTACGGATAAGAATTACTAAGTATATATAGTAAGTGTGACTAAGTCGATCACTCCAACATCATGATAGGTTATAGAGCCAATTTGGCACAGAGAGTCTGTAGCATTACGTAATGAATCACATAATAGTTGTGAAACCACGAGATAATCGAAACTACAGTTAGATATCTTCACTCACATATAACAAACAGACGGTCTAAGTGATGAAGATTGAGCTGATTTCTCAGTAGATATACCACAGTAATAGTTACTGAGGTAGGACTATGAATTCTGATTATTTAAAACGCCTGTGTTAATCAGCAATCAAAAAATGTGAATTCGCATATGTTATCAAAATCAATATGGTTGCATCGTAATTTCTATTATTAGGGTACTACCCTTCCAGTTAAATTATGCATTGAATGCTGCGCCTGGGGGAGTTGAATAAATTTGAATCATATTTAACAGTAAAATGAGGTGATTTCTACTGTGCCGGGCATATAAGGGTGGAAATGAAATGAGGACTCTATTATAGTCTTTCTTCGTATAATATTTACTATTTATTGTAGGCTAAATAGGTTGTATCAATTGGAGCTATCAACGGAGAACAATACTTATTATATAGAGGAGGAGAAATCCATATTAAAGAATAACAGATGATTCTAACTAGGCTACTGTAATTAGTCGGTAAACGAGTTATAGATTTGGTTAAGTGAAATATTTTCACTATTGTTCTGTATCCAACTGAATTATGCAAATAAATTATGTTCCAGTGGAAATGATATATACTAATAGAAATTACTATTTTGTATAATCAATTACAAACAACTTTTTAAATAATAAAACGACTTTTCTAAACGAGGCTATATTAAAAATAAACATTTGAATAAAATATTACTTTTTAATTTATAGCAATGGACATATTAAATGGTTTATCTAACCTGTAATACGAACATATTATGACTGCTTCTATTGATATTATTATAAATCTTATAAGTTATAAGTTTACTTATACTCCTTTACAGTTTGCTTATACTCCTTTAAAGTTTGCTAATACTTCTTGTAAGTTTTCACAAAATGTGTAGTGTATGGTTAATGTTTGCTGTCTAACTAGCATATATAAATATATAGGAGCAGTTTTAGTCTGGCAATCATTTATTATTTAATTTTTCTTGCGCTTTTATAGCGACAAAAAGATCTTAGGAAAACGAGCCGGCTAGCCATAACGATTATATATATATATATAGACATCGATATATACCTCTAGTTCCGTCTGACAATAGTAGAAAAACAAAACAAAAAAACCCGAATCAAAAGATCTATAAAATAGCAATATAAATGATCTATTGAATACACAGAAACCACTGGGAATTTCACGATAAATGCTCTAATGGGTTAAAATAAAATCTACCAACCTCCATTTCAAGAAGCTTATCAGCCAGACATAGAAAAGAAGTCCAACTTGATAATTTTATACGGAGTTAGGAATGAACTATTTTAGGACACACTCATTATCGCTGAACAGCCATCTATATCACATATAAGCACTTTATGAAGGATGAAGAATACCGTAGGCACCGAAGCGAAATTAAAGTATATAATTTTATAGTAAATAAAATAGTCTAATAAACGTGATTTTGTTTATTATCATAAAAATAGACATTATGAACAAGAGATATGCGACTGCATAAAACAGATAATATCGGCTTAATTTTTATGAAGATCTCTACAAGTGTGACTGTGTAATAAATATCTAAATCTAAACATAAATGAAAACTAAACGAAAGGCATCTTAGTTTTGGAAAATGCAGAACATTATCCGAATAGGATTATACATTACAGTTCTATAGTGTTACAGAGAACAATTAATGTTGCTAGGATCAAAATGTTAACAAAAATGGATCACTTTCCAGGAATTGTTAAAAACTTTTATAAAATCACGACATCGACAAGAATTCTTTCTACATAAGTTTTGAATAAAAAAAGCAACAATACAGTTTCGTGGCTTTCTAGGTTCCCACCAGTCGGAGAAGTACAGTCTCGAAATAGATGAATGTTTACAAAATGACAACAAGTTATTACAAAAACAGCCATTTCTTATATTACACACCTACAAAGTACACAATAATCCCCACACTATCAATTACAAAATATATATATAATGCTCAACGCTTTCAGACGGGGTGCGGCCGTATTGTAACTCTTTCAACAAAGTTATTCGCCAATAATAAATTAATTCTAGTTGAATTAATTACAGTATATAGAGAAAACTTCCACGATAACAATATCGGTCAACTTCTATAGTTAACTATAGCTGTCAGAAACAGTTATGATTACTGAGAATAAAATTGCAGACGAGAGGAAACTTAAGGCCTGTGCCCACCAAGCGCGACGCGACGCGACGCGACACTCCGCAAAAAGTTGAAATACATACTTTTCAATGAA